>BOPP01000045.1:1134257-1162009 GCA_017312745.1 Gryllus bimaculatus
AGTCATTATCATGGCTACGCGTCATACCCTTGTAGAAGAAAGAAAACTATTCCTAGGTTCAGTGCCCGCGAGGAAGAAATTAAGATTTGGCTGGTACAGAAAAACATTTCATTTTGAATAGATTCTCTCGAGAAGAGGCACCTCGAGCACAACCGCACCCGTGCGGATCGCACGAAACTGGAAACAGCATCTGTCTCCATGCTAGGGGCGGAAGTAAGTGTGAGGGAAGGGTCATGATACTCTGGACTTCCTGTTATCGGCCCATGAAGGGTACAAGAGTGAAACGGGGTTGCAACACCAAGCCACTGATTAGAGTGGAGGCCCGAACCATTACCCAGCGAAGGAGGCTGCCTACAGCAGTCAGTGAAAATCCCGTAGGGTTCAATAATGCTGACTGGCGATGGCCCCCTCGCTGGGCCCTGCGGGAGAATGTCCCGAGGGCATTGTGGGTCGCAGTAACCAACGACAGAAAATAACCCATGGGTTAAGTATGATCTGTGAACTCGAACTTGCTTCGTGCGAAACGTCCCTTAAAGCCATTGAACAAAATGGATAGAACAAGAAATACAATGCATCTTCACATGCCTTGTTCTACCAATGTCCTATTTCTGCACAGAAACCGAGCTAAAGTTACCTTGTCGATGTCTGGTCATCCCACATATACTAGTCCCAGGGACCCAGAGCCGGCAGTAGCTCGGAGCCATCATTAGAAATGAATGCGGGATGAATTAAAGGTAATGTGGTGCATTAACAACGCAAAGGCGAAAAATGGAGGTTTAGAAACACAAGTTTTAAGGGATAAAGAGAGCTGAACCCAGACACGAGACTTGCCCAGTTATCAAAAAGCTCGCCAGTCAACGACGATAGTAGAAAATTCACAGCAGAACAACTTGCTGTGATTCAGGGAAACGCAGAGTTTGTGTTAGTAATAAATCGAACTATCCACATGGCAAACATTTAGAACGATCTCATATCCCTGATGGTTCGTCTTTTCCCAATGAAACGTCCGTGAAATTCCATCTGGGTTTGAATCACACGATAAGGACAAGATGCTGTACCTCCTTCGAAGCGAGATAGAACGACATCGTTGCGAATATACGAAAATGCTAAAGATAAGATCGGAAAGAGACAGATATGTGTCTTAATCCAGGTGATATAGACCTCATATAAAGATCTAGATATTACTTATTATAACTCATACTATCGATCACACCGTGTATGCAACTGGATATCTGGTTTCTCAGCTATTTTTGAGGCCAGCCAAGGCCACCGACGGCCGACAGCAAAACAGAGTATACAGCCCTGTACAACCATGGACGAAAAGAATTATGAAACGGATAACTGACACTCGCCGTGAAATATTACTCTCAGCCGAGACATCTTCCTAAATCAACGCAAACCTACAAAGCTCAACGAAAAATACTTCATGATGAGCAAAAATACTAAATTCAAAATGACACAAGGTTAATGAAAGCTGACAAGGCAAAAGCGAATATCCAAGCAGGAGTCAACGAATCAGACGTAACAGACGTAAAGTAGAGTTCCGTGAATGGAATCGGGTGTTCGGAACAGTTACGAAGACGTTCTGACTCACAAATTCATTCTGACTCACAAATCGAATGGTAATGCTACCTTTCATTCAAAAGATGTCGTCCAAACAGTTTGGGCAGGAATCTAGGAAGAAAGCAGATCCTATAACAAAGACGCTTCTTCACTTCAATATGTAGTTAATACTGCCAATGAACTTGATCGTAATCTGATTCCACGTGACCAGTGGAAGTTTGATGGCTGTGAGTCGCGACGCTGTGTCTTCGAAATGCTATTGCGAACTCTGTTTTCAGTCTTGAAGTGCCATCAGTGAAAACGGAATTATTTTATTCGTTCTTCGCCTTTTGGTAATCGCGAGCACTGAGAATGGTAAAACATTTAAAGAGAGCTGTCCTTAGAAGGGATCGGTGGCCAGACTCAAAAGTAGGATGTGATTCCTCGAGAGCAAAGAAAGCCTGACGCAATTAATAGGAAAAATCAAACGTTTTGGCTAGTATCATCATTCTTTTTCATTTCCTTTTTCAACACAGTTTCTGCTTCCACAGACCGGCAAAACACAATGCCTTCATGTTGTTCAGACTTTGAGTTATATATCCAACATGACCGTGATCGGTGCCAGGAGATGAAAACAGCAAAATAATTATATAAAATAATTATGTAAAATAATTATAATATTATATAATAATATTAATAATTAATATTAATAATTATATAAAATAATTATGTAAAGGCAGAAAAGTGCAAAACTTGGAGTCAGAAGCTAATACAAGCAAAAAAAGGGAAACAACCCCAGAAGTACAATTAAGTGATTCCTATTGTTAAAGGTCATAAAATAGCCACAATTACAAAAAGACATTTTGCCAATCTTTCGGGCTCTAATAATTAACATCAGTGCTGGCCCGCCCTCAACACATTTATCCGTGCCTCTTTATACAAGTGCTAAGCAAACACAGGCCTTCTTCACCCGAGTCCGTTCGCTTTGCGGCCCTTGCGGGCCCGAACGTTCCGCCGCCGATTAACGCGGATGTTTTGTTGTGGACGTCGCACCGCCCCCGGTCCTCTGGCTTGGCGCACAGCCGCGCCGCTCCACGTGTGGCCAGTACCAAGGCCCGCCGCGTGGCCGCGCTGCGGTCGGCGCCGCGCGTGGCGCGGCCGAATTGGGTCGGCGAACAGCCGGGGGGGGGGCGGCCTTGCCCGGGAACAGGAGGCCTTGGACGCCTTCGCCCGGCCACCCACGCACGCACGCACGCGCTCGCATCGAAGGCGGCGCGCGACCAACCCCCTCGCCAAGGCTCGCCCCAACAGCGCCCACTTCCTCGCATTATTTGTAAATTTGCACCGACTATCAGATCTGTGCCATTCTTAAGGCAAGTCTTTTTTAGTACAAGACCTCAGCTCTCGCCAATTTTACAATCCCAAACTAGTGGTGCTTAGAACACCACTTTCTCGCATGAATTGTAAATTTTCAACTTGCGAAAAGATTCAGAGTTCAACGTGAATCAACACCTGCGACATTCTTTAATCGATTTGTATTTTAACCCTAACCCCTCAGCTCTCGCTAACGTTATTATCGCCAATTAGTAGCGCTACATCATATGTTTGCTGGCATTATTTGTCAAATTTGCAGTTTTCGGAAATTCCCAGAGTTCAACGTCCTTTGTTTGATCCCTGTAAAAAATAGGCAGTTTTAGAGAAATTGTGTTTTTATAAATTGCATTATTATCAAACACAAATTACGTGAAAACTACTCTTTATAAAAAAAAGTACATGGCCTGTTTTAAACAGATGATGGATCAAAAGCTCTATCTTAAACTTTATAGTTTTGAAATGTTAAATTTTTGCAATTTTCGAAAATACTGAGAGTTTGGTGGAAATGGTACCAACACCATTTTTTTTACGTGGCCTATATTTCAATATGACCAAGACAACGAGTTAGAGTTAGATGAAGTAATTTATTGCCGATAGCAACAAGGTCTTTTTGCATCCGAAATCTTCAATATCAATTTTTCTGCCGAAAAATCGCCGTTTTTTGCTCCAGTTAATCATAACTTTCTCTATAGCGCGTAAGTAATAGGCGAGAAAGTAATTAAGAAGGACGACAAAATGACGCACTCGAAATGAATATGATCTGGCGAGTAGCTGACTCAAGGAAGCCGAGGGATTTCTGTGCACGAAGATGCGCAGGCATAGACATGGCAAAAAACATCGCTATTTTTGAGTAGAAACATCCATGATTTGCTATCGATGTTTTCTTCGGATCAATATTTCGGGGCTCCAGAGCTCCAGAGTCCGCGATATTAAAAAAAAAAAAAAAGATTCGTCATATAAATAAAATGTCCTGTATCAAATTGTTTTGCGGATCGCTCGCAATGAACAGCCACTGACAACTGTCCCTCTTGTCGATCCCTAGGCGACTGTTGGCTATTCGCAATTTCTTCGGTGTTGTTCCCTTTATAAAGTTGTAAATGCCGGACTGCGATGGACAAGAACTATGAATCGGCCGCAGAGACATCAGCATTTTCGGCGCGGCAGAGAGGGCACTAGAAACATTCCACTCTGGACACCGCTAATCTAAAGGGCAGGGAAAACAGGGGACTAGACGCTTGGAACGGGAATGCAGAGCGCAGAGATGTAACCCGATTGCGGAGTAGAGCGGATCGCAGGGGGAAGATGGCGTTCGCCCGCACAGAGATTGCGTATTCGGGACTCGTCATTTTTAACCGAATAGGAAATGGTTCGCCAGGTGCGAGTCGCTACTAGGCACCCACCGGTTTAATTTCGATGCCAGGCGTGTTGCCTTCCGCTGCCATAAAGCAATTATCGTTATTCACGAAACGAAGTTCTGTGAATTATTCGAAACCTGCCGTCTCAATTAAAGACAGATGATGAGTTCAATACTGATATGGGTGTGACGTGTGGTACGGATCTGGAATCGACCGCGTACAGCTTCCTGCGGTGGACACCTGACTTTTCTGGAACCCTGTCAGAAGGTCCCGCGGTGATGAATTTCCACCGACATGAAGTGTCTGGGAAGCCGTTGAGCCCCGCCTGTCTCACCCCCAGTGGAAAACAAAACAGCTGACGGAACTATGACCGCCGCCGCCCAAACACGTGGTGGAGTCATTCGGTATTAAACCACGCAAAGGTTTAACAAACAGCGACGTAGGGAAACAAAAGACTCATAGTTACTCCTCCATGACAAGAAAAGTTGATAACAATTTATGTATGACTTAGCGTGGCCGCGCTTTTGCCTTTTAATTCCTTTATACTTTTATTTAACAGCATAGTTATAAATTCATTTTATCCGAGGTAATAAGCTCATAGAAATTCACAATTTTGTAACTTCCAGTGATTATATTGAAATTATGTTTTAAATTCTAACTGAAATAAGTGTTTTTTGTATATATATGAAAATAGCATGTCTCATCGTTTTTAATACATAGATGTTTTTGATGGTACTTTCATCGACATCAAAAAATTGGGGTTTTCAATGAAGAGACTGTTCCATATTTCTATCCGGAGCTGATCTCCCATCCACATTGAATTTAACTTATAAATGTTTACTCTTAATCGCGAATATTACGGTCTTTTCTCCAATATTTTGCATTTTAAATTAATACCATATTATCTTATTACACATGAACCACATGTCCATTTTTTATCACCACGAACTCATTAAAAACATTTCTACTTATCGCTCTGACGGCTATCGATCCTTCCTCTACAGAATCCGGTATAGTTCTGACCAAACGTTTTTCGCTTACACTTCCTATCTGGCCTAACCGGTTCACTTGTTTCGGTGTTCTTCTTCTTCTTCTTCTTCATCGATGCGCTCTTGTTGCACCGCAAACGTCTTTTGTGCCCTATCAACAATGTCCTATAATATTTATCTGCTATATTTTCAGAAAAATTCTTAAATTTCCCAAAATTTACTTAAACCAATTAATATTTGGATCTTCTGACACCTCATATTTCAAATGTCTCATTTTCATTTGCGCAATTCCTTTCATTTCTGCAGCTGTTTGTCATTAAAGTTTTGTTTACAAATGCCAAGTCCAGAAGCTATTTTGCTTTGCCTCAACATGTGACAACTGCTTTCAATAAAATTTGTAAAATTATTTAAAATTATCAATCCGCCCCCCCCCCAATAATGAGTTTTGTCCACCCCCAGATCTGATTGATTGCTTGGTTAATTATTTCGTGTTTGCGGACGGGGAAACTGCGGACTGCTCGCCTGCGATGGCACTTCTAGGGGAGGGCAAACTCACGATGAACAATATCTTGTAAAAATGTGAACCATTTCATTTCATATGTTTCTCGCATCTACGATTGGGACCGATTGAAATGAGCATTGAATCTGTTATTATTTAATCTGTGGCGACTTCTTGAAATTAATGTATAACAATTAAATCTGACTCATTGTAGCGACTGGCAACACTGCCTGTACTGACTTGTAGGAATTCCCCGTATTTTATTTTGTGCATGGATTATTTATTAGTAAAATTCAGGTATAATGACTTCTATCATAAAGAATAATGTTCAATATTGTATAATTAAACCTGCAACTTAGATTACAGCACCCGCGGGTCTCTTTGAAAATTCAAAGGACGTTTTATCGATGAATCATCAGTTGTCCATTTCACATTAACTTAATCGTATTCATGTCTGCGCTGAATAATGTGTGATATCAGTGCTCATAAGTACGTGTAGTGATGAACTTCGTTGAAAAACTACTGTTCGTGTACGTATACATTCGACTGATATGTGGGCGCAAAATATTTTACATGCGTTTTTTATGCATGTAATTGTATGTTTTACTACCTGATATGATGTTCAATCTTTAATTTATTAAAATAAAAATAAAATAAAATGAAAAAATCCGAACAAGCAAATTTTATTAAAGAATTATTATTATTATTATTATTATTATTATTATTATTATTATTATCATTATTATTATTTTCAAATTTATTAGTAAATATTTTGAAATGTTCTACGATACTTTCGTTTGCGAATCTAATTTGTACTTTTATTGTTCTTCTTTATAATTACTGTAAAATATCTTACTGTATATAAATTACTGTATAATTCAGTCGCTTAAGTCGACGTTTCTCAATAAGGGGGCTGCTGACACCATCTGCACACGCTGCGCCACTGCTGAGGAGCGGAGTTTTCCTTCAACTTTACATACTCATCTCTTGTGCCCCTTTTCGCACCGCTTCCTCGTCGGCTGGCATCCACGTGCCAACCTCTGCCCACGCAGCGCCCCCGCCCCCGCCGCCCCGCCTGTTGCGGCGAGCGGAGTCGTTTGGCGGGGCGGGGCGGGGCGGTCGACGTAATTGATTGGCGGGACGCGCCAGCACGTGTCGCCCCGCGCCGGCCCGGGGCGGCCGCGCCAGGAAGCGCCGACGCGACCGGAAGTCCCCCAACGCACACAGCAACTCGTCGGTGCAATGACTCAGAGCGCGCTGTATTGTGTAACTCCGGCAGCGCAACGAGCGAGTCTTGCACGTCGATTTATTTATAATGGCGCCTCAAGGTCACGAGTTGGAAAGAGGGGGGCATTGTTGATTGTTTGTGATTCAGGGCGAGTCAACTACTAAGGTTATGTGTCCCGTAAGTGTAGTATGGTTTTTCCTCAGGAGGCGGCGGTGGTCTCACCCCGCTGAGGCAAGATCCGGCACCGACCTTCCGCCGGCTAGCGGAGTTTCCCCAACAAGGTATCTTCCATCAGCGAAGCACCGCCCCAACATGTTAGTGTAACTGTGTGTAAGGGGTGTAGATAGGACAAAGAAGGGAAAGGAAAGATCGCACGCGGTCCATGGCCTGTTTGTTAGGGCTCTACTCTGGCATTCCCTTGATGTTGATCGGGGAAAGCAGGGGAAACTACCGATCGTCCGTTAGAATTCTCCTCCAGACAGCGACTGAAGCTGACACGCTAGTAACGAAAATCCTGCCACTGTCGGGACTCGACCCTAGGACCTCCAGATCAGAGGGACTGCAGTGACATCAATTGCCCTGAGCCATCTCTCGCGGTGGGGTCATTGTTTTCAAATTGGTAGCGCCCCATTGTGAGACAGTTTCCCCCACTCTTACCAGGTAGTCTGCTTGAGGCCCCACTGTGCATAAAGCGCCACTTGTGAGCCCTAGCACATGCTCCAATCCCATCGTTGTGTTAAAATGATAACGAAGAGCGCTCGTCCGCTATTAGCGAGAGGCATCACGTTCCTTGTCGCACACTAACCGGTGTAATGATTGTAACTGTAATAATTGTAATCATACTTTTTAATATTCTATAGGAGCTTTGATCATGACGCATTCCACTGGGAAGTATCCACTAACATAAATACTTAGGCACGTGGGTTCTTGCGACATGAGGCCACCCGCTAGCAGCCCGCAGCTGAGTAAGCCTTTAAGGTGACGGACGATATGTCCGAAGTAGAGGCATCAGCAAAGAGAGGCGTTTCGACGCCTTGTGGCCACGTCATGTTTGGGGAAGGGAGGCCACGTGCCACCCAAGTGGAAGCGTATGATGAACAAAGCCCTGAGTACTATAAAAGACGCCCACGGGCCCCGCCCGGGGGACTCTCTGAGCTACCGTTTACTTGGACGGAGGTCTCCACATCACTTTGATGTAACTTGTTTTCTGTGTAACTTCATTTCTGTGTAAGTAAAGGACTCTTGCTTCGACATTTGCTAAAACATATTCTGTCTTTCATTTTCACTTGTGCTGATCCACCATCCTGCAGTCTTCTGAAGGGACTTAGCTCCCAAGGACCCATAAACTTTAAATAATTTGTAATATGCTTTTGCTGCTTTAACTGCGACGCCCTGTCTGCCTATATCATTGTGAGTGCAAGCGGGGCCTAGCAAGCAGCAACTCAAGCATTACACCGGTTATGTGGCCACGTGCAATGGAATTTGTTCCCAGCAGAGGCAGTAGTGTGTGCTGTATTCAGTCAGTCCCTCTAGATGCGCATGAGACTTCATATACTCATATTTATACGTCTTCATATTTACTGCGCACCGTCATGTAGATGTTAACATTAGCGCCACTTATATATCTATTCATGTATATAATTATGTTATGTATAAATATTAATTATAGTTATTTAATAATAAGATCGAGAGATGTTGTGCAGTTGAAGTGGACACTAGCGCGAATACGTTCAGGAAGAAACTCTCTTTACATTCGCGAGCTACTGCTCCCGACGCAGCCTCATCACGTTGACACGTCTTACGATGTGAAACTCTGTTCGGAACACACAGTTCGGTTGTCAGCTGAAACGATCATTGTCTAAGCAATCTAAGTGGTTTGCCGTCGAGACTTCACTTCAGATGTCCTTTCCTTGCAGCCTGGGCGCGATGCAGTGCGATGACTTCCGTCTTCAGCTCTGAAACCTCGAATAAGAAATAGAGATGGGACGTCTTCAGTAACGGTTATCGCAATAGCAGTTGACTTGTAATAACGGTTATTAATAACAGTTGAAAAATAAGTCGTCCATGATCAGCATCCTAAGATGGCCGACTGCTAGGAGTTAAGTCAGCTGTGGCAGCTGCTAAGAGTTGAGCCAGGCAAAACGAATAACGTTGGCAGCACTGTAAAGCTTGTGCGGCTACCGCATGGCGCTTGCTTGCACTACTGCCCCAAACATCTTTGAACAGAGACACGGCTTACACGAACGAGAGCGCATTTACTGCCACGGAAGATATGATGAGTGACAAATGTGTAGAATGATACTAAAATAACAGTGATTCGTAATTCCGGTTCACTTTGCAAATATTCTTTCGATTATGCAACATGTGATAACGAAACGTAACGCAATAAGTAACAAGTGTCAAAAACAATGACAAGGAGAGAAACTGTGTATTTCCTTACCTAGAGCCGGAGTGGTAATGACTGATGAATAGCAAATATTACAATGGAAGTTATTTGATCGTAACTCGTTTTATTTTACGGAAATATTAGTGGATCTCCCCTCGGCAGCAATGCGACAGAAATAAATTAACAAACATATTGGTTGGATTTAATTTAGAGGACAAACTTTTTATTGTAGTGTATACCGTTAAATTTAAAAAATATTGTTTCACATGTGTAGTACTGACGAATTATGCATTAATGAACCCAAAATGTGAAAACTTGCTAATCATTTTTAGCTGCAGTGAAATTGTTTTCGTATAAAATGGTTGACGCGAAAGGTTCTAGTAGTTCGTGTTTGGCCCAACAGATTGCAATAAGTACTATGAACATACTATAGTCTCTGAATATGAATTTCAACCAATAACAGCCAATAACAGGATAACGAAGTAACTTATTTCGCATATCAGTTACGAAACGTTAACTGTTAAGAAATAACAATTTAGCTGTTAAGGACACATCTCCTCCTAGTACGAGCATGTGGATACTTAGCGAACGCACAACGCAACGCCCACCCTCCCACCCGACGCCACCCGAAAACCACCAATTACTAAATCAATCACAAATAAAATTAATCTAATATCTTCGCTACCGAAATAAAGGTTATAAAGCTGATACGTGAAGTCTGTAAATATTCTGAACAATGAGCTAAAGGGCAACGACAGAGCAATAATAAGATAAAAAGAAACACCACAATGCCAATTATATATGATACTATTCAAATATTATTTTTAAATAATTACTAAAACTCTAACATAAAATATTTAAATCAAATTTGCCAAATAAAGTACGGTAACAAACGAATTATTGTACGGTCTTTCTGGAGGGCGACATGAAACCCCTGGATCCACACTGTATGCCAGAAAACTTCAGCCATTCAAAATAAAAACCCATTCTATAATTATTCTGGAAACAGGCAAGCTCTTTCGGCTAAGTATTGGATTAAGGCATTGTGAAGGGCGAGAGCAAAGTGACGAGCTTGCTGGACTAAAACTCTTGCGGGCACTACGTCTAGAGAAATTGGCGCACATTTAACAGTCAGACTGGTTAAAATTCCTCCGCAGTGGCGGTAAGTCACTGGATACCTGGCCCAAAACACTCTTTGGGAGTAGCTAGATTGCAGTTATGCCACAATTTAGCTACATTAATTTTTTTAATTTTCTCTTTAAGGGGAAAGAAATGCATCCCCTTAAAATTAAATAATACATCAGTACGATATTACAATCTCAAATGAGAGTAAAATTAAAAAAAAAAAAATGAATCCAAAAGAATCTTATTTTGTAATTCCTGTTCACTTAAGAGTGATATTAAAAGCATGAACTTCCTATGCATAATGCTTAGAAGGTTTAACAGACAAGTGCTGTCCGTGCGTAAGCGAAATTGTTAACTGATACAACTTGTTAAATTATTTCACATGTTGCCTAAACACAATAAAATAAACGAATGATTTAATAATACAACTCAAAACGCAAAAGAGAAAAGATTCGCCCATTTAAAGATATTCCCAGCCACTTAGGCAAAGATTTTATATTGCACCGAACAAAAGACCGTTGACTATACCAGATATACTATACCTGTAACAGGAAACTAGTACAATATCATGAACCGACGTATTACTCAACGGTTCTTTTGTTGTGTAAGGAGGAATTAGAAAGAAAATAAACATAAAATAGCTAATGAAGCATATCAACCATTATACAATTCTCGCGTTATTTGATAGAAAAATCTGGCAAACAATTTTCGTATGAAAGCCACTATTTCTCGCCTCGCGCCGCTCCAGCCTTGCGCGAGTACACCCCTTTCTGGAGTTGAGGGGAAGTGAGGTGCGCGTGAGGGAAGCTTCCCGCTGCCCGCCACCCCCCCCCCCCCCCCCCAGGCCGGCAAGTGGCTCTGCGGGCGCCGGTTTGACCTGCCTGGATTAAACACTTCTACTTCCCTTACCAACATATTTTTGTCTTTTCCAGACATTCAACAATAGAACAAACATTGCGATAGAGCAGATTAGTGTTCTAACAACTTGGGACGAAATACATCTTCAATGCCTTATCTACTAATTCATGAAAAGCGTTTGCAATGTTCCTTTGGCAAGTAAATTATGAGTAGAAAGAACATTATAAATATGTGTGCATAATTGTTGCTTAAGGGCAACTAAAACAAAGAAGAGCATGCATCAGTGGTCTTTAAGACAGGGCAAAGACAAAGGCTCAAAGACAATCTGTATTCTTCGCCCTCTACGCGCACAAGAAACCTTTGCTACTGGCCCTCATGTGTATTCATCAAGAAATCTTTGCCCCAAACACCCATTGGCAAAACACATTGTAATGTAAGCTGTTGGATAATACGGCATTGTAATCACAAAACAAACCGACTTACAATGTTATCGTACAGCGGAAAAGCGATGACAAAACACGGCACTCCAATCGACCAGCTGTCCACCAACCCCAAATGCCACCGCTCCCGAGACAGTGGCGCGTGAAAAGTATCATTGAATCCTCACCAGCATTGTAAGATGATTAATGAGTAACTGCGATGAACCTTCAAAAATGCTGGTACTTTCACTCAATATTCCTGGTATCCAATGACAACTGATTTCAATTCTGAAATTTTTCACTACTTATGTAACTATTATGTTTTTAACGTAATCAGAATTTTTGTACACTCTAAGTCGATATGATTCATTTTATATCCGCATAAAAATAAATAGAAAAAAAATTGAACGGGTTTTTCCTAATTTTCCCGTTTTTTTTTATTTTTTTTAAACCTATGCATGTGTAAGAAAAAGACTATTCTAAGAAAAAGACACCCTAATATTTCCGGTAGTTTTCCCACCATTATCTAATTATTTGTTAATATTGGCTGCTTAAGTTTTAAATATTGAATAAAAAAATTATTTGAAACCTTACCAATTGTACATCCCAATTTCGACTATACTTAAATACTGGTTTTTCATGCGTAAAACAGAATGTCTTCATCTAGAGGCGAATTTCAGATTTCTTTATTGGGGAGAGGGGGGGAATTTTAGGTGCATTATAAACACAAAAATATTGTTTTATAATACTTTAAAATAATCTGCTGTAATTATATACTGTTATATGAACTTCATTGATTTACTACTGAATATTATTAATTAATTAGTTGAACAACATTGGGTGACGATTTTCATTCTTATTTGAAACGAGCCGAAACTGTAAAATAAAAAAAGGTAAATTTTCTGAGTTTCTATTATTCTTTTTCAACACAAATTTTCCTTATATGATTTTTTTTGCTTTCTAATATTCTTATAGTAATATTTCCGGTTCTACCGGTTAGGAAATCGAAAAATTAAGAGTTAAAAATACTCTGGGGCGGCGATAGATAGCTGCAAAGAGGTTGGGAGAATGTAAAAGAGTAAGTAAGTGTAAAGAATGTAAGTTTGCCCAGGCAACGAAATTAGAAAACTAAACATGCACGAGAGTCAGTGACATTCAATAGCTCGCTTGGTAATTTGGTCTCTTATTAAGTACGAATATACAGAGTAATACACATCGTACGAGAGTGATATGTAAATGCTGCCGGAAAATCGATTACAGATTTCAACGGAAACTTGTTTTGGCGCCCCTTATACCAAAAGGTTGTTTTACAAAACGTCCGTCCGTCCGCTTGGCTAATGTGAAATACCAAAATAAACTATTTCACGATTTAAAAACAGTGGTCATCTAGCCTGAGTAAAGCTTCTTCGATTTTGAAAAAATATATAAGGAAAAATTTTTGGGAGGCCATAATGCCATTGAGAGTTGAATTATTCGTTAATTGCACGATTTTGATGGCCCATGACGGACATTAACGAGTCGTTATTGTCGTGGGTAGCCCACAAAAAAAATTCCAAGTCCACTCCGCCAGAAAACAATCCAAATGAAGATGAAGAATGATTCCACACTTCAATTCCCTCCTACGCGGATAGAGCGCTTTATAGAGAGTAGCGCGATAAATGGAAACCACGTGAAAAAGCGCGAGCAACCATTTACGGCGTCTCGGGAACTACAGCTACTGCCACAAACCGGCGCGAAAACATTTGCACGCGCATCGGGCAGCGACAACGAAATTCCTTCCCCGTTCACTCCACCCGCGTCGCGGCTTATGTTAGTACCGCGACGGTGTCATACGTAAAGAGAGCAAGCCCAATAATTCTAAACATTGAGGTCAGGACAAATTTTTCTGCTGGATATGATTCTGCCTCAATGAAGGAAGACCCAACAAGTATTGAGTATCAGTGTTAAAGAAAGAAAATATTTAACAATTGATGTTCCTACAGAGATAGAAATGCACATCTATGATTTCTCATGACCTAATTTTTTTTTAAATACTCAAAAGTTGATATGAAAATGTCTATTTATAGAATTATATTACAATTTTAAATAAAATTTATTATTAAAATATGTTTAATATAAAAGCTGCATTTTACGAGGACATGAATCCTTAGCTCTGAATCTTCCAACCGTCAGTTTTGAAAAGTCGAGGGAGTTATGAAAAATCCGTGTAATTTGAGAGTTCAAAAAACAGAGTCCACTGCGTAGTGAATTTTGTAATGAACTGATGATACAATTAAAACTTTGTTTTTTAGCTTTGTCATTGTAAATTTTCATAAATATTCACTAACAAAAGCCACGAAAAGGAAGCAAATGCGTGAAGATGACAAAAAAGATGTAAAGTCAAAAACATAGACGTAAAATTGAAAAAATTGCCAAAATGAGAAAAAACGATCAAATACAATATACTTTTATATCCATCTGATATGTCATGGTAACATGATACAAGTGTATATTAGCCACGTCTAGGAAAGCAGAAAGAGGAGGGTGCGACATCGATGTCCCATGTTTTATAAAATCATCAATCATTTAACAATTTTAATCCGGTGACTTTTTAACATCGATATCATGAGTGCGCATGGTTTTAGTTGTTCACTTTTTTAACGAAAAAAATACCATCAGATCAAATTCGATTAATAATTTCCGATACCCATAAATTTGAATATATCAGGCTCAATTGGCTTAGGTACTGAAACGTACGGAAAGTAAAATCGATTTTTCATCAGTAAAGAAGCCTTACGATTATTTTTGTGAATTATCCGAAATCAGATATCAAAGTTTGTTATCATAGATGATTGATGTTTTAAAACTTTGCTTTGTCTCAAATTGAAAATAAACGAGACCACTTTCTAGTTCCAATTCACTCCCGCACGTGTATTTATGTTCACTGCATCCACATCGATAGCTGAGGTCGGTGTTGTAATATGGAGCATCGTTCGTTTTAGAAGCATGTGGATTTTTGTCGATTCGCTCCCCTTGCAGAAACGATGACCGTCGCGGGCATCCGCGCCCCTGCCATCAGTAATGCAGCTACCGCAAGAAGGCGGCCCGCTGGCTGGATTCGGTTGCGTGAGGGCGCGTTGCCACGGGAGTGGGCGGGGGGGGGTCCTATCCGTGTGCGATGGCGTTTGTCCCGTTAATACGAACACCCTTCCCACCTTTTATCCGGCCTACTACTCTACTGCGCGCATAGACTTTCGAAACGTGACTAATCACTCTATGATCAATACAATGCCTCGCGGGTGGTTCTCGACCACGCGGCGCACAAAGCGCTCGCGAAATTCGCCCTTCCACGCCACCTGCCGCACGTGCCGCTTCAGCCACCTGGCTCCGCTCGCCGCCACGCCTCGCCCGCCTTCGCCTGCGAAGGCGCGCACGCCTGCCACGCGGACAGGAGAACCTCGCTGACCCGACTTATGGGATAATTCCAACAAAATTCGGGATGAAGGAAAAAAACAAAAATAAATAATAGTACATTACGCAATTACTTTAAAGTGTGGTAATCTTTAGTGCAGGAAATACATGTTTTGAAACGAGCGACTTTAAGAAGCAGTTTTTCAAATTGGTACGAATGTAATAAAGCAACATTATAAACGAGTTTATACAATAAATTTTTGAGATCAGCATGATACATTTATAGGAGTTATCGAACTTAATACTGCGAACAACGTCCCTGTGACGAGTCTTGCGTATTGACATCGTGCGAGTGAACGGTGGTCGGCTGTTCCGCTTTAGCTCTACCTCCTCCCGATTCTCTCGCTACGATGGCTGAATTGTGTGATGACGCAATCATTTTCGACATAGAATCTGAGACATCATTTGTGGCGTAAAATGCCCCAATTATGAACGATTTCTTGCCAACAGACAGGTTCTTTTATAATGGCTGGAATTACAAAAAAATGTTTGCAGCGCTTTGGAACGCACAACAACCGCAGAGCCACACGGGCTGCGCGATGCACGAACAACGGCAATCCGCAGGAAGAACATTTTTCACCCTGACAATGGAGCCACTGCCAACGTCTCAGTACTTAATGATCTCACGGCAGGCATGCTAAAATCTGACGTTTCGAATTCCTCCTTTATAATCAGGAGCGCCAACGCAAAGGCAAGGCCTCCAGGGCGAAAACTCTTCCGACCATCGTGAGCATTTTTCGCAGGCCTCAACAAGACGTTTACGTAAACATTGATTTATTTATATCAACACTAACATACTTAATTTACTTTAAAAAAACAAAATAACTTAATTTGCAATAAATAGGTAAGAATTTTTTCATAAACTTTTATTGATCTGTAAGAATACGAAAATCTTACAGCTTCAATATCGTATAAGATATCGATATTCAAATTCTTAGAGAAAAAAAAAAAGAAAAAATGCAATCAACCGTCTACTCTGGATCCAATTAACATTAGAGCAGTAGATTGTCTCTCACACGTCATCACACGGCGTTGTGCTGGTGCGCGGGTTGCCCAGAAATGTTCACGTGTGTGCGTCCTTCCTCACACCACACTCACTTCACACGTTGTTGCTCCTCTTCATTGTTTAGGTAGAGTCACATTTGCCAGTTAATCTGACTTTAATTATCATAAAATTGGGGGTTGTTGTTTGTGGAAGGAACAATTCTGTTTCCAGTGTCATGAAGAAATAGTGTTAATTTGAATGGGGGTTATAAAGAACAATTATTACCTACCATTGAAAACAAGAAGTCATTGATCATGGCTACGCGTCCATTACCCTTGTAGAGAAAAGAAAACTATTCCTAGGTTCAGTGCCCGCGAGAAGAAATTAAGATTTGGCTGGTACGACAAAACATTGCATTTTGAATAGATTCTCTCGAGAAGAGGCAAACCTTCGAGCACAACCGCACCCGTGCGGATTCGCACGAAACTGAAACAGGCATCTGTTCTCCATGCTGGGGCGCGAAGTTAATTGTGAGGAAGGCGTCATGATACTCTGAACTTCCTGTATCGCGCCCATGAAGGGTACAAGAGTGAAACGGCGGTGCAACACCAGGCCACTTGATTAGAGAGGAGCCCGAACCATTACCAGCCGAAGGAGGCTTGCCTACAGCAGTCCATGAAAATCCCGTTAGGTTCAATAATGCTGACTGGCGATGGCCCCCTCGCTGGGCCCTGCGGAGGAATGTCCGAGGCACTGTGGTTCGCAGTAAACCAACGACAGAAAATAACCCATGGGTTAAGTATGATTCTGTGAACTCGAACTTGCCTTTCGTGCGAAACGTCCCTTAAAGCCATTGAACAAAATGGAGAGAACGAAGAAATACAAATGCATCTTCACATGCCCTTGTTCTACAATGCCTATTTCTGCCACAGAAACCGAGCTAAGTTACCTTGTCGATGTTGGTCAATCCCACATATACTAGTCCCAGGCGACCCAGAGCCGGCAGTAGCTCGGAGCCATCATTAGAAATGAATGCGCGGATGAATGAAACGTAAAATGTGTGCATTAAAACGCAAAGGCGGAAAAATGGAGGTTAGAAAACAAGTTTTAAGGATAAAAGAGAGCTGAAACCCAACACGAGACTTGCCCAGTTATCAAAAGTTTTGTGTTATGTAGTTAAATCGAACTATCCACATGGCAAACATAGAACGATCTCATATGCCTGATGGTTCGTCTTTTCCCAATGATCGCTCCGTGAAATTCCATCTGGGTTTGAATCACACCGATAAGGACCAAGATGCTGTACCTCCTTCGAAGCCGAGATAGAACGACATCGTTGCGAAGATACGCGAAATGCTAAAGATAAGATTGGAAAAGAGACAGATATTTGTGTCTTAGATCCAGGTGATTAACCTCAATAAAGATCAGATATTACTTATTATAAAACTCATACTATCGATCACACCGTGTATGTGCAACTGGAGATCTGGTTTCTCAGCTAATTTGAGGCCAGCCAAGGCCCCACGGCGACAGCAAAAACAGAGTATACAGCCCTGTAAACAACCCATGACGAAAAGAATTATGAAACGGATATCTGACACTTCGGCGTGAAATATTACTCTCAGAGACCATCTTCCTAAAATCAACGCAAACCTACCAAAGCCTCAACGAAAAATACTTCTGATGAGCAAAAAATACTAAATTCAAAATGACACAAGGTTAATGAAAGCTGACAAGCAAAAAGCGAATATCCAAGCAGGAAGCCTTCAACGAATCAACGTAAACAGACGTAAAGTAGAGTTCCGTGAATGGAATCGGGTGTCGGGAACATTACGAAGAGGTCTGACTCACAAATCCAATCTGGACTCACAAATCCGAATTGGTAATGCCTACCTTTCATTCAAAAGATGTCGTCCAAACAGTTTGGGCAGGAATCTAGGAAGAAAGCAGATCCTATAACAAGACGCTTCTTCATTCAATATGTAGTTAATACCTGCCAAGACTTGTGGAAATAGAGGAACATGTTCACGAATTCTCAGGAGCAGGACTTCCTCCAACAATTAAGAACACGAAAAGATGAAAATCCCCCGGATTGATAAAATCAAGAAGTTTTGGATGAAGCAATTAACATCATTTTTATGTATCATCTAATGACAAAAGAATGTTAATAAAAAGTTTAAGAGAAAACCCATACGTTATATATATATATATTATAATTATATAATATATATATATATATATAATCATGTGTATGTTGGTATTAGTCTTGATTCCCACTATCGAGACAGTTGTTGCAAAATGACTTTGGCCTATAAGAATCCACGCATGAAAGACCGCTGTCATATTTGTCTTATATGGATGATCTTAAAGTGTTTGCTAAGAATGCGGCGAATTCTCTTCAAAATGCTGACTGAGTCAATGATCTTAGCAAATTAATGAAATTTGGTCGGACCAGGTCCAAAAAATCGAACTACAGAGAGGGTAAAAATGCACCAGAAGGACCGCAGAGAACACTTGAAGTTGATATGCACACTGTGCACGATATTACACATTCAAGATCATCAGCCAGAAAAACCTACAAATGTCTAGGCATGAAGACTGTGAGATCAGCTTGAACGGTACAACGAAAGAGAGAAATCGAAGGAGTATTCGACAGTCAGACTTGTTCTGCAGTCCACTTTGCAACTTCAGAATATAATATCCACAATAGTAGTTTGACGTGCACGTAGCCCAGGTTCAGTCTTGACTAGTGGAATGGACTGAGGGAGGAGAAGAGAGGATGGGACACGCAAGAATTCGAATCATGGATCGAAAACAGAAAACTACTTGCAATGCATCATGTCGCCCACCCTCGAGCTGATGTAATAGACTTTTTGTGCACGTGAGGAAGGAGTGAGGAGGCGTCAAATTGAAGCCGCCTGCCCAATGCAATGGTGGGAGGGCGGACAGAATGTATGTCACCAAGATGACGCACTGATGAGGACTGGTCACTTCAATCTCGCCGATGAATGAGAAACAGCAGGATTGTAAATGTAACAAGAAGAATGGCCGAAGAAAACACTGCTATCAATTTATCAAAACATCGATACGCGATGTATCTATATTTTCAATGCATCACCAAAAAAGGTTTCGATGTCGATGAAAACATGATAAAAAAACATCGATGGTATAAAAATATAGTGTTTTTAAATAGATGAAAAAAAGTTTCAAAGTTTCAGTCTAATGTGATACATTAAACATTGTCAATATTAGCTTTCAAGTAATATACTGCCTTTAATTTGACGGTTCATTTTAATTTTTTATCAGTGTTCGTTGTGAAGGTTCAAATCGCAGTTTAACGACATCACCCCCTACAAAAAAAGGAAAGGTGCGAATAGCAAACGATTTCGTGCCGCCTGGGGATCGACAACTGTGGACACTTTTTGATCTGTCTCTGTTTGTTGCCAAGCAATATACACACACAAGAAACCCGGGGCCAACCGGTAAATAATGTTGTCATTAATGAGAGATTATCTGGTGGGATGGTTACATCAATGTGTTCTGTAAAATATAGATCTGAAGAAAACATAAGAAAGCAAAACAATCGAACGTTATAATATCGATGTTTCTGTTCGGAAATATCATTGTTATATTTTGATGATTCATCATCCCTGAGACGACCCTGGACGCTCAGGCGTTCAGTCTGTTTTGATCATTTGTTCTGAGTTTTGAGTGTTTTGTCAGTGTGGACCGTAATTATTAAATGAATAACCGGCCAATGTCAAATTAAATTCTTCGCCGTAAGAAACCGTAAGTGTTACACCCCCCTGGTTTCTAAACCACATTTAAAAACATTCAAAGTATAATTATAGAAAGCACGACGATCAACTTTTATTATACCCTAAATAGCAAGTAAATATTTTTGTGTTGAAATTGGCAGGCCAAGAAGACATTTATTCTAGCAAAAAGTAGGCGGTACCAGAAGGCAGGTTAAACAATGAAAATCACATTTAAAGGGAATTATTGTTTAAAAAAAGAAATAATTCAGACGAATTCACATTTTATTTCTAACTATTCTACATTATTTCGTCAGTACTAAAGGTCTGTAGAAGGAAGCGACCTGATCGTAATCTGATTCCTTGACCAGTGGAAGTTTTGATGGCTGTGAGTTCCGCGACGCTGTGTCTTCGAAATGCTATTGCGAACTCTGTTTTCCAGTCTTGAAATGGCCATCAGTAAAACGGAATGATATTATTCGTCTTCACACCTTTTGGTAATCGCGCAGCACTAAGAATGGTTAAAACATTAAAGAAGCTTCCTTCGAAGGGATTGGTGGCCAGACTCAAAAGTTAGGTTGTGATTCCCAGAGCAAAGAAAGACTGAACGCAATAATAGGAAAATCAAAACGGTTTTGGCTAGTATCATCATTCTTTTTCAATTTACATTTTCAACCACAGCTCTGCTTTCCACAGACCGGACAAACACAATGCCTTCATGTTCAGACTTTGAGTTTATATTATCCACTATGGACCGGTGCCAGGAGATGAAAACAGCAAATAATTATATAAAATAATTATGTAAATTAATTATAATTACTATATAATTAATATTAATAATTAGTATTAATTAATTATAAAAAAATTATGTTAAAAGGCAGAAAAGCTGCAAAACGTGCAGTCGGAAGCTAATACAAGCAAAAAAAGGGAAAAACACCCAGAAGTTACAATTAATGATTTCCTATTGTTAAAAGGTCATAAAATAGCCACAATTAAACAAAAAGAAATTTTGCCAAGCTGTCGGGCTCTAATAATTAACATCAGTGCTGGCCCGCCTCTCAACACATTTATCCCGTGCCCCTTTAAACAAGTGCTAAGCAAACATGCGGTAGTGTAAAGTACCTAAAATAATAAAAAGATCCTCTAAAAACAGGGCCTTCTTCACCCGGTCCGTTCGCTTTTGGCGGCCCTTGCGGGCCCGAACGTTCGCTGCTGATTAAAACGGCGGATGTTTTGTTGTGCTGACGTCGCACCGCCCCCGCGTCCTCTGGCTGTGCCGCGCAGCCGCGCCGCTCCACGTGTGCCAGTACCAAGGCCCGCGCGTGGCCGCGCTTGCGGTCGGCGCCGCGCGTGGCGCGGCCGAATTGGCGGCGAAACAGCCGGGGGGGGAGGGGGCGGCCCTTGCCGGGGAACAAGGAGGCCCTTGTACGCCTTCGCGGCCACGCCACGCACGCACGCACGCCACCGCCGCTCGCACGAAGGCGGCGCGGACCAACCCCCTTCGCCAAGGCTGCCCCAACAGCGCCCACTTCCTCGCATTATTTGTAAATTTGCACCGACTATCAGATCTGCTGCCATTCTTTAAGCAAGTCTTTTTTTAGTACAAGTTCTCAAGCTCTCGCCAATATTACATCCCAACTGTGCGTGCTTACACACCACTTTCTCGCATTGAATTGTAATCTTGCAAACTTGCGAAAAGATTCAGAGTTCAACGTGAATCAACCAACCTGCGACATCTTTAATCGATTTGTATTTTAACCCTAAACCCCTCAAGCTCTCGCTAACGTTGATTATCGCCAATAGTAGCGGTCCATCATATGTTGCTGCATTATTTGTCAAATTTGCCAGGTTTTCAGAAATTTCCAAGGGGTTTAACGTCCTTTGTTTGATCCCTGTTAAAAAAATAGTGCAGTTTTAGAGAAATTGTGTTGTTTATAAATTGCATTATTATCAAAACACAAAATTACGGTTGAAAACTACTCTTTATAAAAAAAGTACATGGCCTGTGTTTAAACAGATGATGGATCAAAAGCTCTATCTTAAACTTTATAGTTTTGAAATTGTTAAATTTTTGCCCAATTTTTGAAAATACTAGAGTTTGTGTGGAAATGCGTACCAAACACCAATTTTTTTTTACGTTGGGCTATATTTCAATATGACCAAGACGAGTTTAGAGTTAGATGAAAGTAATTTATTGCGATAGCGAACAAGGTCTTTTGCCATCCAACAATCTTCAATTATCAATTTTTCTGCCGAAAAAATCGCCGTTTTTTGCTCCAGATAATCATAACTTTTCTCTATAGCGCGTAAGTAATAGGTGAAGAAAGTACATTAAGAAGGGACGACAAAATGACGCACTCGAATGAATATGATTCTGCGAGTAGTCTGACTCAAGAAGCCGAGGTGGATTTCTGTGCACGAAGATTGACGCAGGCATTAGATATGGCAAAAAACATCGCTTTTTTGAGTAGAAACATCCATGATTTTGCTATCGATGTTTTCTTTCGGAACAATATATTTTGTCCAGAGTCCGCGAATATTAAAAAAAAAATTTCGTCATATAAATAAAATTCCTGCCATTCAAATTGTTTTTGCGGATTCTGCCAGCAATGAAACAGCCACTGACAACTGTCCCTCTTGTCGTCCCCAGGCGACTGTTGGCTATTCGAACCTTTCTTCGGTTGTTCCCTTCCATAAGTTGTAAATTGCCGGACTGCGATGACAAGAAACTTACGAATCGGCCGCAGAGGCTTCAGAATTTTCGGCGCGGCAGAGAGGGCACTAGAAACATTCCATCTAGGACACGCTAATCTAAAGGCAGGGAAAACAGGGGACTAGGACGCTTGCGAACGGGAATGCCAGAGCACAGAGATGCTAACCCGATTGCGGAGTAGAGCGATCGCAGGGGAAGATGGCGTTCGCCCGCACAGAGATTGCGTATTCGGGACCTCGTCATTTTACGGAAATAGGAAATGGTTTCCGCCAGGTGCGAGTCGCTACTACGCACCCACCGGTTTAATTTTCGATGCCAGGCGTGTTGCCTTCCGCTGCCAAAAGCTTTATCGTTATTCACGAAAACGAAGTCTGGAATTATTTCGAAACCTGCCGTCTCAATAAAGACAGAATGGTTCATTACTGATATGGGTGTGACGTTGTGGTATCGGATCTGGAATCGACCGCGTACAGCTTCTTGCGGTGGACACCTGACTTTCGGGGACCCTGTCAGAAGTCCCGCGGGTGATGAATTTCCACCGACATGAAGTGTCTGGGAAGCCGTTGAGCCCCCCGCCGTCTCACCCCCAGTGGGAAAACAAAACAGCTGACGGAACTTATGACCGCCGCCGCCCAAAACACTTGGTGGATCATTCGGTATTAAACCACGCAAAGGTTTAACAAAACAGCGACGTAGGCGAAACAAAAGAACTCATAGTTTACTCCTCCATACAAGAAAAGTTGCATAACAATTTTATGTATGACTTTAGCGGGGCCCCGCGCTTTGCCTTTTAATTCCTTTATTACTTTTATTTAACAGCATAGTTATAAATTCATTTTATCCGAGGGGAATAACTCACTAGGAAAATTCACAATTTTGTAACTTCACAGTGATTATTTGAAAATTATGTTTTTAAATTCTCACTGAAATAAGTGTTTTTTTGTATATATATGAAAAAATACATGTCTCATTCATTTTTAATACATAATGTTTTTGTTCGGTTACTTTCATCGACATCAAAAAATTGCGGTATCCAATGAAGAGACTGCTTCCATATTCATCCGAGCTGAACTCCCATCCACATTGAATTCAACTTTATAAATGTTTACTCTTAATCGCGAATATTTACGGTCTTTTCTTCCATTATTCTGCATTTTAAATTTAATACCATAATTATCTTATACACATTGAACCAATGTCCATTTTTTATCACCACGAACTCATTAAAAACATTTTCTACATTATCGCTCTGACGCTAATCCGATCGTTCCTCTACAGAATCCGGTATTAGTTTCTGGACAAAACGTTTTTCGCTTTACACTTTCCTATTCTGGGCTAACCGGATCACTTGTTGCAGTTTCTCTTCTTCTCTGGTCTTCTTCTTCTTCTTCTTCTTACTCTTCTTCTTCTCTTCTTCTTCTTCATCGATGCGCTCTTGTCGCACCCGCCAAAACGTCTTTTGTCCTATTCAACAATGTCCTATAATATTTATCGCTATTATTTTTTTAGAAAAATTTTAAAATTTCCCAAAAGTTACTTAAACCAATTAATATGTGGATCTTCTGACACCTCATATTTACAATGTCTCATTTCATTTGCGCAATTCTTTCATTTCTGCAACTGTTTGTCATTAAAGTTTGTTACAAATGCCAAAAAGTCCAGAAGGTATTTTGCTTTTGCCTCAACATGTGACAAACTGCTTTCAAGTTAAAATTTGTAAATTATTTTAAAATTATCAGTCCGCCCCCCCCAATAATGAGTTTTGTCCACCCCAGATCTGATTGATTGGCTTGGTTAATTTATTTCCGTGTTTGCGACGGGGAAAACTGCGGACGGCTCGCCTGAGCGAATGGCACTTCTAGGGAGGGCAAACTTTCACGATGAACAATATCTTTGTAAAAAATGTGAACCATTTCATTCATAGTTTGTCGCATCTACGATTGGGAACGATTGAAATGAGCATTTGAATCTGTTATTATTTAATCTTTGTGGCACCTTCTGAAATTAATGTATAAAAATGAAAAATCTGACTCATTGTAGCGACTTGCAACACTGCCTGTACTGACTTGTAGGAATCCCGTATTTTATTTTCGTGCATGGATATTTTATTAGTAAAAAATTCAGATATAATGACTTCTATCATAAAAGAATAATGTTCAATATTGTATAATTAAACCTTGCAAACTTAGATTACAGCACCCGCGCGGTCTCTTTGAAAATTCAAAGGACGTTTTATCGATGAATTCATCAGTTGTCATTTACATTTAACTTAATCGTTATTCATGGTCTGCGCTGAATAATGTGTGATTTATCCAGTGCTCATTTAAAGTACGTGTAGTATGAACCTTCGCTTGAAACTACTGTTCGTGTAACGGCTATACATTCGACTGATATGTGGGCGCAAAAATTTTACATGCGTTCTTTTATGCATGTAATTGTATGGTTTTACTACCTGTATGATGTTCGAATCTTAATTTATTAAAAATAAAAAATAAAATTAAAATGAAAAAATCCGAACAAGCAAATTTTATTCAAGAAATTATTATTATTTTATTATATTATTATTATATTATTATTATTATTATTATATATTATTATTATATTATATTATTATATTATTATTATTATTTCAAATTTATTAGTAAATATTTTGAAATGTTCTACGATACTTTCGTTTGCGAATCAATTTGTACTTTTATTGTTCTTCTTTATAATTACCTGTAAAATATCTTAGCTGTATATAAATTATTGTATATTCAGTCGCTTAAGTCGACGTTTCTCAATAAGGGTGGCGGCTGACACCATCTGCACACCGCTCGCCACTGCTGTAGGAGCGGAGTTTTCCTTCAACTTTACATACTCATCTCTTGTGCCCCTTTTCGCACCGCTTCCTCGTCGGCTGGCATCCACGTTGCCAACCCTCTGCCCACGCCAGCGCCCCCGCCCCCGCCGCCCCCGCCTGTGCGGCCGAGCGGGAGTCGTTGCGGGGGCGGGCGGGGCGGGGCGTCGACGTAATGATTGGCGGGACGGCCAGCACTGTCGCCCCGCGCCGGCCCGGGGCGGCCGCGCCAGGGAAGCGCCGAACCGCGACGGAAGTCCCCCAACGCACACAGCAACTCGTCGCGTGCAATGGACTCAGAGGCGCGCTGTTATTGTGTAACTCCGGCAGCGCAACGAGCGAGTCTTGCACGTCGATTTTATTATTAATGGCGCCTCAAGGTCACGAGTTGAAAGAGGGGGGGCATTGTTGATTGTTTTGCTATTCAGGGCGAGTCAAACTACTAAGGTTATGTGTCCCGTAGTGTTAGTATGGTTTTCCTCAGGAGGCGCGTGTCTCACCCCGCTGAGCAAGCATCCCGGCACCGACCTTCCGCCGCGCTAGCGGCAAGTTTCCCCAACAAGGTATCTTCCATCAGCGAAGCACCGCCCCAACATGTTAAGTGTAACTGTGTGTAAGGGTTAAGATAGACAAAGAAGGGAAAGGGAAAGATCCGCGCGCGGTCCGTGGCCCTGTTTGTTAGGGCTCTACTCTGGCATCCCTTGATTGTTGATGGATTTAAAGCAGGGGGAAACTACCGATCGTCCTTAGAATTCTCACTCCAGACAGCGGACTGAGCTGACACGCTAGTAACGAAAATCCTGCCACTGTCGGGGACTCCGACCCTAGGACCTCCAGATCAGAGGGACTGCAGTGACATCAATTGCCCTGAGCCATCTCTCACGGTGGGTCATGTTTTCAAATTGTTAGCGCACCCATTTGAACAGTTTCCCCATTCTTACCAGGTAGTCTGCTTGAGGCCCCACTGTTGCATAAAGGCACCACTTGGAGCCCTAGCACATGCTCCAATCCATCGTTGTGTTAAAGTGATAACGGAGGGAAGCGCTTTCGTCCGCTATTAGCGAGGGGCACCACGTTCCTGTCGCACACTAACCGGTTTGTGGGCCACGTGCAATGGAATTTTTCCCAGCAGAGGGCAGTAGTGTGTGCTGTATTCAGTCAGTCCCTCTAGATGCGCATGAACTTCATATTACTCATATTATACTTTCATATTTACAGACGCACAGTCATGTAGATGTTAACATTAGCGCCATTATATATCTATACTTAATATATTATGTTATGTATTAAATATTAACTAGTGAGTTTAAATTTAATAATAAATCGAGAGATGTTGGGCAGTTGAAGTGGACACTAGCGACCGAATACGTTCTGGAAGAAACTCTCTTTACATTCGCGAGCTACTGCTCCCCGACGCAGCCTCATCACGTTGACACGTCTTACGATGCAAAATCTATTCGGACACACAGTTCGGTTGGTCAGGCTGAAACGAACATGTCTAAGCAATCTAATGGTTTGCCGTCGAGACTTTCACTTCAGAATTTCTTTTCCTTGCAGCCTGGCGCGATGCGTGCGATGACTTCCGTCTTCAGCTCTGAACCTCGAATAGGAAATAGAGATGGGACGTCTTCAGTAAACGGTTATCGCAATAGCAGTTGAACTTCGTAATAACGGTTATTAATAACAGTGAAAAATAAGTCGTCATGATCAGCATCCTAAGATGGGCCCGACTCTAGAGTTAAGTCAGCTGTGCAGCTGCCCTAAGAGTTAAAGCAGGCAAAACGAATGAACAATAAAAATATAAAAAATATGTGCACATGTTGTGTTAATAATGGCGAATTATGCATTAATGAATCTCTAAATTGTGAACACTTGCTATCATTTTAGCTGCAGTGAAATTGTTTTCGTATAATGGTTGACGCGAAAGCTTCTAGTAGTTCGTTTGGCCCCAACAGATTGCAATAAGTACTATGTAACGATTACTATAGTTTCTGAATATGAATTTCAACCAATAACAGCCAATAAACAGGATTAAACGAAGTAACTTATTTCGCGTATCAGTACGAAACGTTAACTGTAAGAAATTAACAGTTTAGCTGTTAAGGACTTCATCTCCTCTAGTACGAGCATGTGGTTACTTAGCGAACGCACAAACGCAACGCCCAACCCTCCCACCCACACACCCGCTTCACCGGGTCGCACGGCGCCGTGTCCCAGACGCAGCACGGGAGGTCG
>BOPP01000045.1:1162034-1181183 GCA_017312745.1 Gryllus bimaculatus
CGCCCCACAACATTCACAAGAGGGCATTTGAAACTCGCGTAGAATTACAGCAACGTCCAATAGGTAAATGTGTAATGCGCAATGTTGATTACGAACTAGAGGCGCTATAACGTACGACGAACCATACTTTGTCCTACAACTTGTAAAGAAAATGTAAAATGATAATGAATATACTGTAAATTATGGGTCGCCTCTAATATACTAGTTTGCGGTGCACCTCTTTTCTCTCTCTCTTTCTCTCTCTTCTCTCTCCCCCTCATCTCTCGCTCGCTCGCTCGCTCTTTCTCTCTCACTCTCTCTTCCTCTCTCCCTCTCTCTTCCTCTCTTTCACCCCCTCTCTCTATCTTCATTAAACTGCTTGAAACATAGCACGCCATGTCTTCTAAACCTCACTCAGTGAAATTGATATTTTTGTTGCAAACTTCACAAATAATGTCATGTATCATAAACAGGAAATATATTTATCTCAATGGCATTCAACAGCATTTGTTCGAATACCATACAACGATAGTCCTTCCTGTACAGCCCACAATGAGCTTAACGTTAGTGAATACACTGAGGAAATTTGTTAAAAAATATTTATTTATATATAAAATCGCTATAAAAGTCTAGGTCATGAGTGATCACTGATATTAACATAATTTTACAATTAACTACTGATATTTAAACTTTTTGTTTGACAGTAACCGGATTAGAAAAGTTAATTGAACAACGTATACTATTAACAATCCAAACTCGGCTGCTTCATACTTTTATCACATCCATCCTCTGATTGTGATAACTCAGTTAAGTTGAATCCCAGTAACGACCTTTCTCTTACTAAGTTCAAACACGGAAGAACGTGATGTGATGCTGACACTGATGCCCATGCCTTTTCTAATCAGGTGACCATGACTTCGTTTGAAGTGGCCGACGCTCTGTCGGGTAAGGGTACCAATACTACTAATACTACACGTACCACTCATACAAGTTGAGGCAATGATGATTCAGTTACGGTTTTCCTAGCAAGCTGGAGTTTTGATGGGCTTCATTTCCTAATAAGTCTCAGTAGTCCGTAATACTGATGTTAAATAGTATTGTTAATGTCTTGTAACGAGTCAAATGTACTCTCTTCAACTTTGGAGAATGATGTTGCATTTTTTGCCGGCCACATCTGTTCGTTCATTGTCCTAAATTGAGGATAGTTTTAATTGTAAGTATTCACGAAGAAAAAGTTAGATTTTTTCGGATACTAACGTCGAGGAAGAAAATGTGTGGACTGACTAAATTGTAGCGCATATTAGAAGAGCCTGCCCTCCGATTGCGCCAGCCTCGCCAGCCGGCCGTCTGAAATGCGGCAAAATCGCCATTCGCCCCTGCCGAGCCTACAACAGCACAATGGACCTTGGAAAGAAACAATGTTCCGGTGATATACAGCCTGCGAGGGAATTGAAACAAAAACATTTTCTCTGCTCTCACCGGAGGGGTTGATCAGCGCATCAACTGTTGTCAATGCAATGCATCTAACCGGGAGGTCTTAGGACTGAATCCCGATAGTGGCAAATTTTTCGACACTAGCTTGTCAGTTAGGTGGAATTCAGTCGCTGTCTAGAGGAGACGTCTAGAGGTCGGTTGCTCTAATCGGCAGTTTTCCGTGTTTTTTTCTATCAACACCAGGCGACTGACGGAATGGTACCCTAACAATCGGGCCACAGACCGCATGCGATCTTTCCTACCTGTACTTGTCCTATCCTCTCTTCTTACTCACACTTTCACTAGCATGCACTACACTGCCACACCATGCCGGGAGACCGGTGGGAGCTAAGAGCTTCTCCCTCCTGGGGCGATTCTCCGCTGACAGCAGATTTGTGGGAACCCGCGGTAGCCGACGATAGGTCGGCACCGATCTCGCCATCCAGTGAGGGAAGATCGCCGCCACCAGAGGAAAAAACATGCACTACACTTACGAGACTAATTATATCAGAAGACGCGCCCGGAATCACTAACAATCAACCAATCATCTCTGTTCTCAGAACGTTCCCATGTACCAGGGGTCGTACAAACTAACACCGAAAATTTGAAGATTCATTTCAAATTCTGAAGGCTTTGTGTCGGTGTAGATCGATAGAGGAAAAGAGATTTTGCAAAACATTTTACGACTCGTTTAGGAGCTAGTGTTATTCACAGACGAACAGTCAAGTTCTGAACGACACGTTTTGAACTAGTGGTGCTAGTACAACAGCTCATATTTTTCTCATTATTTCTAATTTCTAAATTATGATTACGAAAGTAAACACATTAATTCAAAATTATTCATAGGGGGGACGATCGTCCCCTCCCACTTGAAATACTTTTAAGAGAACCCTAAGGATACCCCACCAGTTATTTTAGTTCATCGTGAAGTTTTCCCTCTCCCGGGAGTGAAAGATTAAACAAAAAAGTTACAAAAAAAAACAAACTTTTTACACACCTTGGCAGAAAGTTGATGTATCGGGTGTTCTGGAAGAATAGATCGTCTCGCATACAGAATGCCAACCACGATGGGTGAATGTGGGTTTCAAATTCAAGGGACAGTGATATCAAGCAGATCGATTGGGGAACACCAATTGTGGAGAAAACCGGCTGAACGGCTTAGCCGCTAGCGTGTTCACACAGGAACAGTCAGATGTGCTGTACTTTTCTCTCTACTGTCGCGAGACAAGTAACTAAAATGTAAAAAAAAAACAGTAGTCAGCAAGGCAAGGATTGGAAATGTAATTAACTATAATTTTAAAATGTGTATAGTTAATTTTGTTTCGTTACTAAATGTCTAAAATGAGATCATTACTTTTGATACCTCACATTACATTTTTGTCCGTACGTATTTCAATCGTTTTGGATGGGCCACGTTATTGCGCCTTGGTCTCTAGTCACACAAAGGGGCTCGGAGGCGGTGGGGGGCACTTGCACCTCCGGGCAGCCACGCAGCATGGCGCGCCCCGCCTCCCGGCAACGGGCCCGGGCGGCGGCCGAGGGTGAGCGTGTCTGGTGGGGAACAAGTCCAACGGGACGTGGCGCGTCCTGGCGATCCGGCGCTCCCACGTGCGGTCGGAGCCCACGCTTGGGAGGCGCGGTGGCCGTGTCAGGGCGCGACGTGAGGCGCCGGTGATTGCGGGGTCCGGGCGCGCGTTGCTGCGCCGCCTCGGCGCGGGCCGCGCCTTCACCGCCCCCGGCCCCCGGGCCCTTAATTGGGGGGGCGCGGGGCCCTGGGGGCTCTGGCCTCGCCTCGTCGCCGCCGCGCGGACGCGCCTGCCTACCTGCGCGTCGGGCAGTCCCAAACTTCCAACAGATACCCTCCGCGCACACATGCAATGCCGCAGCTGCGGCAAACGGGGCTTCAAGAGCGGCTTGTCATCTAAGGTTGGGGTCGTCTGGGGAATAACGTAACGGGGTAAAAGGGGGGAGGCGGTTTGAGCAGCGTTACATAGGGGGGGGTCATAGTTTAGTGTTTATGTACACAATTGAAATATTTTTTATGTAAATTTTTACGATTTGTGTAAATACCTTCCTTTTTTGAACGTATTATAATGTGATATGGAAATCGACCTTGAGTAACTGAAATGTAAATATATACTATTATATATATAATCATAATATATATAGTAATATATATATATATAATATTAATATAATTACGTAAGAAATCGATATGTCAACTAACTGGCTTTGTAGTATTTTGTAGAACGCAACTAAGTTGGCGCAGAAGACTCGCCCGTGCGCCGTCCACTACGGCTGCGAATGCACGTAGTGGCCTGTGATTGAAATGTTCTCTCCATGGCTCCTTCCTTCATTCGAAACTTGCCCTGAATTATGCAATAATTTATTTTCACTTCCTGCACGTTTAGCCTTCTTGCTTGTTCTGTGCACACCGCGATCTGAAAAACACTCTGGGCTTCGCCCTGGCGGGGGCAGTGCCCCTCCCCCCGGGGGCGAAACACCGACGCCGATCTCCCCATTCAGCGGGGAAGCACCTCCGCGCTGCTGCCCACGGGGGCGCTCCCTTAGTGTCACGAGACATTGGTGTTTGTTGAAATACTTCCTTTTTCAGCTCTTATACTAAAGCATTAAAATATTATCTAATTAACTTGAAGTCGAAATATTTTTTCAACAAATTTGTATTGAATCTGCAATATTGCGTGGAAAATATTCAAACCTGCTCTGTAGTAGTTTTAGGTTACAATTAAGTTGTCGCGGCGGCTGCAGGGTTGTGGTCAGCCGTCTTCGCGGCTGCGCGTCCTCCCTTCGCTCGAAATCCTATGCCTCCAAGCGCATTGTTAGCTGCAGGCAGCGCTGACAACCCCTTCCGACTTCAATTATCGTATATTTTATTACACAATACAAATAAAATGAATACATTTTTTTTTCACTAATTGCCTTTATAAGGAAGGAGGCAGTGGCAAGCGTTACGTAATTTTTTAGGGGAATTCAATGGTGCGTTACAGGTGCGTTACGGGGGGAAGAGAGGGTAGTCAAAAGTCTCCAAATTTGCTTTACGTAATTTCAGGACCGCTTCTAATGACCATTGCTGTTGACCGTTGTTGGATCTGACTGATATTGCGGGCCTTTGAATACGCCACGCATATTTTAATTGTGGGGGTATGTTATGCAAAGCTTCAACATTTTCAAAATTTTCTCAAAAATGGTTCAAATGTATTTCATTAATTTGAATCCCCTGATACGGCATACGACGCTTACACAGATGACGAGAGAATTGCATAATCCCAGTTAACCTGATATTATACGGAATAAATTACTATTTCCTGGGCATCTCTTCCCTCCTCTAAATCCTAATGCTAAATCCAAATACATTAATAGCATATTCGTGCAAAAATCGTGACATTGATACTTTTTGCAATGCACTGGGGAAAAGGAACATGCCGTTGTCTATTCTTTGTAACTTCACTCACGACTAGGTACCTAGCGCTTGACTAGGTAGTTGATTCGATAAGCATTAAAATTAAAAACTGTGTAAATTCATTGACTGATGTACGCAAATAAAGTTGGAAATCAAAGCGATTGCAAATTTGAAAAGTAAAGAAAAAAACATTATTATTAGCTAAAATAAAAGTAATTAATTTCAGCATTCAATTTCTAAGTATATAAATATACATTTTATTTATGGAAAACATAGTCTTCTTTGCAGTGTGATTCAAGCGAAATTAGCAATTTAGAAAAAAATTCAAGAATGAAGAAAATTCCCGCTCCTCCTCACCCTCCTCCAAAGCAGAGACGTTCGTTTGAATAACCTCAAATGGCAATTAAGTATATCTTTATCATATTCATCAAAACAAGCAAGTTCTTCAGAAATAATTCTTTCTGACAACTCCAGAACATCTTCCTCAAAACAATCCACTCATAATCAACTTATCCAATCACGTGTTTCTCAACAGTTTTACTTTCTTGCCTACCACGCGCTCACAGTACGAATGAAGTTAGAATGCAGTTGGCGGTTGGGTGGGTGGCAGGCGGCGATGCCACAAATTGCGCGCTCTACCTCGAGCTCTCAACGCCGAGCCACACAAGGAAGAAATGTTGAACTCGTAACAAGTGTGTTCGTAACACTTGAAATATTTGTTTGCTCGTAGCATTTATACTCTAATTTTGGAAGACAACAATGTGCAAATGCCGTAGTTTCTAATTCTTTGTTCCCTAGGTTATGGTGCTAGCGTCATCACGTGACCACGAAATGTCAACATTCTAATTTCATTCGGATCTAATGTAGTATTGAGTGTGTAATGTAATGCAAGAGAGTAAAGTGCTGATGTTCGTCGGAAAAATGATTCTGTGGGGCCCTGATATCATGGGCCGTTTTAATAGCTTTGAGGGCCCTTGGGCCTACGTTAATTTGGAGGGCCCCTATTCTTACTTTCACCCCCCCCAATTTAAATAAAAGATATATTGAAAATAATTTCATCACTGCGTGTCATTCCCGCACCACCCAGCAACATTCCATATTATACCCACCAACATTCCATTACCATATTAACATTCCAATGATGCGTAACACTTCACTCTCTTTTGCCATTTTGGGGGAATAGTTTAATCATTTATCACTTTTATACAGTTTTTATTTTGTTTTGAAAAATGTAGTATTAAATATTTTTTTAAGAACTATCAGGGGCCCTGCGACCGGGCCCTTCGTTAAAACGGGCCCGATATCGAAAAAGGAGATGGACTTGCGTGATCGAGAAATGGATTCTTTCCTTTACAAAACTATACTAAAGTAAGGCACAAATAGGGTATTGTTGTAAGTTACGTAAATGCGATTTTAATGTAAATTGTTTTTATACATGCTCGTTGACCAATCAATCTCTTACTAATCATAATGAAACCTTTCACCTCACAAATACAGCCAAGGCAAAGGAAGAAGTTTTACTTTCACGCCCTTAGTTCGTAAGAAGATAAAGTGTTGTAATCATGTGCCGGAAACGACGAATTTTCGACAGAAAAGCTCTTATTGACGAGCCTTTTAACACAAAAATGAATAAATATTGTTCCGTTATGAATTACTTCTAACACGTTGTATAGTCAGAATCCACATTTGGTCCTCGATAGGGAAAACGTCTGCTTGCCAGCCGTCTATGGTCAAAGCTAGCGATTAAACCGTTCCGACTATTTTCTCAAAATTAAAATTCCCCCTCAATTTAAAAATAAACTGGAGACCTTCTGAGTTCGAAACGGGTATTATGAATTCTGAGCGAACTTTACATGAAGAATTTTCAAAAATTTTTAAAAATGTTAAAATGGCGCAATTTTTTTAATTAAAATTTGTCCTCGTTTGAGACAACGCTTGAGAAAATAGTGCAGGTCTCATTTTTGTTAAAATCCCTCATTTTCAAAAGTTGCAAAAATTTAACAATTCAAACCTACAAAATTGAAGATAGAGACTGTTGCCTAAAAAATGTTCTAGAAAAATCAGCACATTAAAAAATATCATGCGCAGTGTTTTGAAAAAAAAAATTGTCGTTTTCACATTTTTTGTGTGTCAAATTAATGTAATTTATAAGAAAATATTTTATGAAAAGCCGCACCATATTTTTTTCACGTATAGAATAGAATAGAATAGAACAAATGACGCTTAAAATGGCCCAGGTGTCATTCCAGTTGAACTCTCTGAATTTTCGAAAATTGAAAATTTTTATAAATAATGCGAGAAAGTATGTACTGTTGTAGCACCGGTAGTTCATTAAATAGCTGAAAAATGATGACATACAATTCTCCGTAAATACATGGCCTGATCACACTTTTAATTATCATTGGAGTTGTTACAAGTCTAACCAACAAAAACCCAAAAAAGTTCAAAAATCCATAAGAAGTATTGCATTACTCCCGATCTCCATCAAATGTTGAAGCAGTGACGACTCTCCGCTGTAGGGAGCGACCTGGGGGAGTCTTTAGAGAGAAGAGTGACAATGAATCGAAAATTATGCCACGTCAACTCTGTGACTCGCTTTATTTCCCATATCAACAAGAAACGTGAACTTACGAAGGACATGAACATTCAAAACGCTTTATGTACTACATTATCTATTACTGGCTTGTAAAGTCACGATTTATTCGACACTTAAATTGTAAGGGGCCCCAACAGGCTCGGTTGAGTTGCGTACTTGAGACCCTATCAAAAAATTAAGTATCTTTCCGTTCGAACAGAATTCAAGGTACTGTTTACCCCGTTAACACGAACAGCTGTTGTCACATAACTGACAGTGTTCAGAAGCATGACTTATGTGACGAATGACACTGAAATGCTTCCAAATCCCTTGCATTGAACTAATTAGAGTTTTTGTAGGGAACGTGTGAGCCAGGGGAGGCAGAAAGGGAAATTTATGGAAATATTTTTTACTCTTTTGAATCATTAATTCATTTATAGTTTTCTTTGTTAAATAAGCCAATTTTCATCTCAACATGTCATATCTGCTTTTTTTTAAATTTTTGAAATTTATTGGACGTGGAAGTGGGTGTGGCCATTTTGACATATCCTGGGTGTTACTTGAACTTTTCTTTCTGCTTTTGTTGAGAGAAATGGTCAATAGTTGCTTTCTACTGTTTAACGCACAGAATCTGGTAACAAGTGAGGGTAGAATTATATCGGTGTGGTTGTGTTTGCTCGGAATATGGACCAGAAAAAATTTGCAAGCCATTTAAAAAAGTTAAAATTTTTCATCTTTAGGGAACATGTTTTTAAAAACTAGGTCCAAAGATGCTCAAATGTTAACAGAGTTTGTAGCACACCACTTTAAAGGGGAGGCTGTTTAAAATGTTAAATACGTTAGAAAATATTCTTGTAAATGTTAGTATTTTAACATCACAACTGATACAAAAGGCAAACATTTATATTTAAAAAACTAGTAACATTTTTAAAAACAGCTTCGTTAAAATACATATAAATAAAGAATCTACACTTACGTAAAATATCAAGTCAATAAAAATTAAATAGTTTCTGAGAAAATATTATTCACATTAACAATGGCGAGATAGGCCATTCCGGCTCCCCAGTGAGTTTGCCACATGTGACTCTGTTGCAGGGTTACCACCATAGTCGTCAGCCGCAGGACGAGCCACGCTTCAAACCTCGAGAAAAGATTCTCTTTCTTCCAAAAGAAATAAAACGTTGCGCCAATGTTGAATGGGCGGAGCCAGGAGCCTCTGGCGACGGCCTGCGCCTGAGCGCGACGCCATCCGCCGGGACTCGCCAGCCGGCCGTCAGGAGGGCGGTGCACTCGCGGTCCACGTGTCATGCTCCCGATGTGCACGTAAGCTTCCGAGGCACGAATCCATAAATTCTCGGCTATCCGGGAGATGTCGCGTCGTTCGCTGGGAGGCCGACGTTTCGCCTGACATGTCGCAGGCTTCCTCAGGGCAGTGAGTCATTGCTCACGAGTACAAGTAGTAACTATTACTTCTCATAAGCAATTGCTTCTTTTCATATGAATAAAAAGTTTTGTGAATCTTCGAGCATTTACTTCTCTCTCTGAGTAATTACTCACTGACTGATCTGTTGCGATTGGTCGATTTTCGTCTGTTTTGTTAGTGTACGTTACCCCGCGACACATGCTTGTTCGTGATGGTGTCGACCGAGTTAGGTTAAATGGAACAGTTGACGTGCATTCTTCGCGAAACCCTACGAGTCTTCACTCATACCTAAAACCTCACAAACAGCTCCCAAAAGTTATGTATAATCTCTCTTCACTGCGATTTGAGTCACCTACGGAGGCTGCTCCGGAAATTCAAAGTAAATGTTTCGCACTAGAAGCAAATTGTCGATTTTGTCCCTACGAAGAGTAAGCAATTGCTCCTCGGCCGAGCAGTTCCTCACCAATGGAGAAATTGATCAAAATAGGAGCAATTACTCCCGTTCTTTATTCATATTATTTGAAGAAATTGCTTTGAAAACTTGAGAAAGACGTAACAGATCGTTTTTATTCATATCATCCCATATCTCTGCTTTACTTCCACGACTGCTTTGAAGCAAATATGGACCCGCTTAAGTTTCGGTCAAACTTTCCCCAGCGGAATTTCGTCACATAAACTGCCAACCCTCTTCCGCGCCTTTGGAGTGCGCCCTCGAGGGAGAGATACAAAGGTTATGGGCCATTTCTGGATCACGTTAAACGTCAATGATCGGAAAAGTCTTCTATAGCTCGCTCGTTTATTGTGCAGAGAAATGTTGCCACACATAGGCTGCAAACGGGGATAACCCGAGTACAAGGAACTAGTCTGGTAATTCTAAATAAAAAGTTGAAGTCAGGAGAGTAGCGTGTGACTGTCAAAACAGCTGAAATCACAACTACGGAGTGTAATTAATCAAGAAATAACTAGAACAACGTACCCAGTTACTGCAATCAAATGTGAGAAAACTAATTTTACTATCTCGCAAACTTTGTACGCAGCATGGAGAAACTTCAAGTAACTAGTTTTACACTAATATGAGTAGATGCATTGTAATGCTGCAAAAAAACGGCGATTTTTCGACAGAAAAACTTCTATTGCCGGCCCTGGTAAAACTAGTGGTGCTAAAAAAGCAAGCATTTTCTCGTCCGTATTTTTTTGAGCGAAAAGTACTCAAATGTTCGAAAAGTTGTACATGGCTTTATTTCTAAATCTATCTTTAAAGAACAGATTCCATTTTGTGAACAAGCTCTATTTTCAATATTCTAGTTGTAGGAAATTTCCGAAAAAAATTGAACTTTTGCAATTTTCGAATAATCACGGTTTTTAACGAACGTTAGACCTGCACCATTCTCTTAAACCATTTCTTCACACTATCCAACAAAAAAATTTAATCAAAATAGATATTATTTTAAAATATGGAATATGTCCTAGGGTCTTCATGGAAAGTACCGCCCAAAATTAAAATATCGGTTTCAAACTCAAGGGTCCGCAACATCAGACAGATAGATTGGGGAATATCAATTTTGGAGAAAATCGGCTCAACGATTTAGCCACTAGCGTTGTTCACAGATGGGCAGACAGACTTTTTCGATTTTTTAATATCAAGGACCCAGAAAACATGGATTCTCGCTACACTACGTGTTGAAGGATTTTTTCAAATGTAGCTACAGGGTTTATTCACTTTTTCGTTACCAGGGCCTAGTAATAAGAGTTTTCCTGCCGAAAATTTGCAATTTTTTCGCGCAGCATTACGTTAAAAGTGAATAAAATTGTTTTCACATATAGTACTTCATTTCCTTTCACACATTGTGTAATCAGAATTACGTATTCTGGCTCCTTGATACCTAAAAATCGATTGAAGGCAAAACGCCCGTCAGTCCGAACGTTCGCCATTAACAAGCCTTTCAACTTATTTACTCAAAATTAATCGCTCCCCATCGATCTAAACCCATTCGATGCCCAGCGAGTTTAAAACATTTTGATTTTAGGGGTACTTAACAAGAAATATCAACAATATTTTCAAAATTTTCTCAAAAATAACTCCAAATTTTTCAATTAAATTAATCTCCTTGGATAGCATAGAGAACGTGTAATGAAATGGAGTTTATTTCTTTGTCATGGAAAACACTGATTTTTAGAAAATTGAAATAGACGAAAATGTTTTCGGCGTGTTTCTGCAATTAAAATAATAAATACAAAAATGTATTTCTTTGTGAAAACGGTTCATTAAGCATGCAATAAAGTAAAGTTGAAGTTTAAAAAAAATATATAAATATCGGCAATGTTTGTGTAAAGATAAGCAATTTTGAAATATTTTTAAGGAATTGTATTATCAAAAATGGCTCTCACTTTTTTCTTTATTTTTTTCCCTCGTATGTAATAAAAATCTGCAAAGAAAGAGGTACAGAGTCCATTTCCTGCGACATCCTTGGTCCAGCGTCCCTTTGTCCCGAGGGGACAAACACGAAATATTGTCTTCAGCTGACACGTAGTTGAAGTTTCATGAGTGAATTATTTTGAACTTTACTACACAAAAAAACGTAAACTATAGAATGCGAATGCAAAGGAAATTCAATTAGGGATAATTTCACTTGAGACAATAGAGAGTTTTTGAGCATCGACCCGGCCGTTGTCTTGCGACGCCCGGATCACCAATCACGGCGTCTGAAGCAAATACAACAGCTCGGTTCGGTAAGCGAGGTTCCATAACGCGTACCGAATCGGTCGCCGGTTATAGTTGTTTTGAGTTCTTAGTGTGTCTTAGAGAAGTAAAATCCATTATCGCGAACACAAGCTGACAGGGATTTTCTGCAAAACATGATTTATCCCATTGAAGGAAAACTTTGCTGCCACTCTATGTGATAGAAGTCAATGAGGAGGAATATTGAAATTCTTGTGGTTTCAAACGAGGAATCCTTCGAAATAAGAAGCAATTTAACATAACAAATTTTACAGACTATACTTCGAGGTCGTTTTAGTTTCAAAATTTCGTGCAGAATTACATTTTGTGCATCGCCTATATCAATATTCCGAAGTACACATGCTCCAATTAATTCTTCCATGGCAGGGAGCAGCACCAGAGAGTCAAAAGAAGTGCACCTGGCCGCACTTGGCAATCGCATCTCGGCGGTTTCCCGGGAACAAATGGTTGCGATACAAGATCGAAGTGCTGAGTCGACACCATGGGGGAAAGGTTACCCATGGTCGAATCCACAAATAGCCAATGGAAAATTCGAAGGCAAAGCCGCCAACTTAAGTGTAACTTAATATTGTAGCTACCAGATGTCAGCACCATATAAGCGTTAGCGTTGTGCAAAAACTTTCTCTTTGTGCTTCGCACGAGATTCAACGTTATGTTATTTGTAACCGTTAACGATAGCCATTTTTTATGTGCAAAACCTCACTAATAACAACACATAACCTTTTTAGTTTGTGTGTATGAATGAAGCTCGTTTACTTCTGAAATGGCGTCGCTTGACGCGGGAAGCGAAGGCATTCTTTCCGGGCTAAAAATCCAGACGTCTGGGCTTGACTTCACTTTCACGGAAACTCACATGGGAGTTTGTGTTTGCCTATAACTCTGCCATTTTAACCAATATTAACAGCGCAGTAAATAGTACATCTTCGAGTTTACATGTGTAATTACGTGAATAGGAAGACTTATCTCTTTGCACTCAGAGCCACACGACCAACGCTATTAACCTCTATGTCCGTTCCTCAGCATCCACTATCAAGTTTTCCTGTATCTTTTACATATCGCAAAGAAAAACATCCAAGTCAGATTACCAGTCGCGTACCATAGCCGATCCGGTACGAAACTCGTCGTGCTAAAACCGCACGTACTTTCTCTCCTGTATTTTCATGAAAAATTACGCGAAAGTACTCAAATTTTCAAATATTATACATGATCTTATTTCAAAATCCATCTTTAAGCAAAAGATTTCATTAAGGAAAAATTTTCTATCTTTAAAATTTTAGTTGAAAGAACACTCCGAAAAAATTTTGAACTTGTGCAATTGACGAAAAAGCAGGGTGGTGAGTGAACACGACACCTGCACCATTCTCTTCAACGTCCTTTAGATTATCATCGACAAAATTTAATAAAAAACGATGAGCAATTTTTTTGAAAATTTGTAAACTGTCCAAGGGCTTCATGTAAAGTCCCCCAAAATTAAAATATCGATTCCAAATACAAGGGGCTGCGACATTAGCCAAATCGATTGGGAAATTCGAATTTTGGAGAAAATCGACTGAACGGTTTAACTACTAGCGTTGTTCACAGACGGACGGGCAGACGTTTTACCGTCATTTAATTTTTCGATATCAAGCACCCACAAAACATGGATTCTGGCAACACCACGTGACAGATGATTTTTTTCTAAATTTAAAAGCTGGATTTTTCCACTTTTTCGTTGCCAAGAATTTACAGTAAAACATTTTTTGCCAAATATTCCCCTTTTTTCGGGCAGCAATACATAACTTTCTCTGTACTCCGTAACGAGAAAGTAAAATTAGAGAATCACCGTCAAACCTTGGATTGCAAAATAATGGAAGGAAAAATGTACATATTTAAGGTCTATGGTTTTAGCAAAATATTTCATGTTTTCTGCAGAAAAAATTAAAATATTGTCAGTTTTTGTGGTGTGCAATTTGAACACTGCGCAAGATTTGTACATACATTGTCGCGAAGTCGCAAAGGATTTTTTTTGCAGGAAGAGGGGATAGTACTGTTGCAATATACATTAAATCAAATCATTTCAAAAATTTGCAAATAAAGAAAATTTCTCTAACTTAAAAAATATAATTAAAATATTACTTTTACTTTTTTATTTACGTACGTATAAACGGAGTAATGCAATATAGATAAAGTTATATAATACTGGGGAAAATCGTTCAAGAAATTTCAACACTAATACACGATTCAACATCCTTTAAACCCAAGTGTTTTTTTAAAATTTTTTTTCAAAACGGTCGCCCCGCGGTCTGTCTAACACTCCTGTGCCTCTGTGTCTGTCAGTGTGCCTATGACTGTATGTCCATATCTGTCTGTGAAACTGTCTACCTGTCTTATCTTTCTTTAACAATCTTTATCAGCATGTTCCGTTACGCTATATGCTTTAAACAACGTATCTAACATCTCGGCGATATTTTTGCGCGATGTGATAAGAGTTAAGCAAATGTTTTATGTTGCACTGCGAGACGCTGAACAGAGAGCAACCGGACAAGCAGCGCCGGCGCCATGCATGGCCGTACCGGGCACCCCGCGCCCCGCAAGTCAACAGGGACCGATGGGGGGAAAAAGTAAAATATTGAAAAAGGAATTAGAATTCGAGAAAATCGTTTTCGTAATTTTATACGCCCCTGTAGGGCAGTCTAATACGTCTTCAATTTTTAAATTAATTTTGTGATAGTTAATTGTAGTCATTACTAGTGGTCGGATGTTAATGAAATGTCATTTTTTTTTCTCTTTGAAAACGCCGTTTAATATAAAAATTTATTTTATGTTATGACAAAACGAAATGAGTCATTTTATGTTGTTTTTTTCTATCATTTTTCGCCGATTTCGATTAAGCTATTTTTTTCCTTTATAAGTAATGTTTTAAAGTAATTTTTTTTCGATGATTTCATTTTTTTAATATAATTTTTATGGAACTTGCTTCAAACAATATTTCGACATGCAACAAATGTTCACCACAGAATTCCTGAGTAGCCTATTGGGTTTCTTCGCTCGTATATTGTCAGCCGTTGCGAGTACTATGTTATTCGAGAATTCCGTCTATCGGCGCCATTTCGCGATACATAACGGCAGAGATTTTCTTTCACAAACCAAAAGTTTGCGGGCTGACTTCACTTGAACAAAAGGAAGAAGCCTCGATTACATCAGTAACATACCCACCAGCTTGAGTTGTTCATCCGGAGTGAATTTGGTATTAGGACGTTTTTAAAGCACTTGAGATCATTTTATCGACCATTTTCAGCAATGTTTTAGGTTATTAAAATACGCCCCCATATAAGGTAGGACTCTATGAAATGAATCTTATGACGCTAACATTAAAATAAGTTCTACTGGAATTCATATTTGTTATTTCATGTATTTAACAACAAGTGATTTTATTAAACATCAACTAAACACATTTTTAGCGTTTTAAGCATACCGCGGAAATTGTAATATTTGATCATAAACTATTTTTTGTTAAACAATAATTTAAAATAGATTTCCAAAAACCTTTTCCAGCTTAAACGTAATTTTTGATATTTGTTAAAAGAAATTAACTCATAGTTTCTTGAAGCTACGAACACATTTTTTTATTTTTATGGGCGGGAGAGGGGCTATATTTCAGCATTGCCCCAGGCCCACATTTGTCCATCTCCGGCCCTGAGGGCGAAGAGAATTCGCCACGTGTAGTTGGATCGGAAAGTGGCCTGATTCCACGAACCCGCATTGAATGACCTCGGAAGTCAATTGCCACGGCCGTGAAGACGCGGCCTGCGGTAAAAATAACGGTGACACGTGAATTGATGGCGAGCACTTTGTCCCGCTCATTCTGCACGCACCTCTCGAAGTATGAACTAAAGTAAAACGAAAAGAATAAATCAATAGAATTAGTGCGTAAAATGTAACAAGGAAAACGAAAATTACAGGAGTTCACGCAGTGATTGATTTTCTGTAGATGAGGGACAGAATACACTGAATTTGGATTCACTCTCCGTACGTCGACTTACTTCCTCCCTGAAATCTTCAAGAAGTGAATTTTTTGCCATTTTTTCACATTTTAGGTAATTGTTGGGACCTTTGTGTCATTTTTGTCTTTTTCTGGATTTTGTTTCGTTTACGTGATTTTTGTTAATGAATGTGTCATGAATTTATCATCACACATCAAAACAGGTTTTATTGAAACTTCAGTTCATGAAGAAATTTACTATTGCAGTCGAAATTGTTGTTTGAACTCCCAAAATTACATGGATCTTCGGTAACTTCCTCGACCTTTTAAAACTGAAACCTTTTCTTTAAAAATGTAAAATTTATTGAATAACTGAAAACATTTTCATACAATTTTTTGTTAGTATTTTTTTAAAAAAGGTGGTAATTTCCCTCTTAGTTTTAGTTGATTTTATAGGTTCTTTTCCTCTTATTTTTGTCAATTTCTTGGTCATTTTCAGAGAATTTTTACGTCATTAGAATGAGAGCCCTGCTAATAACCATAGCAGTTGACTCTAACGAAAGCACTTAGTGGGTGACTGATGGCATCTAGTGAGGAGGCAGTTAGTGGGTGACTGATAGTGGACAACTAGGGAGGTGTCAGTTAGTGGTTGTCTAGTGAGGTGGCAGTTAGAGGATACTGATGGTGGGTGTCTAGTGAGATGGCAGTTAGTGGGTGTCTGATGGTGGGTGACTAGTGAAGTGGCAGTTAGTGGGTGACTGAAGGAGGTAGATTAGTGAGTTGGCAGTTAGAGGGTAGCAAGTGCGACTGACTGACCGGTGGTGGCGCGGGCGTGGGCGAAGGGGCGCGGGGGCGGCGCGGGCGGCAGCGCCTCCGCCAGGAACACCGTCGGCGCCATCGCCGATCTGCTCTGCTGCTGCCTCTGCGCCTGCAACACAGCATCGCCCACTCAGTCACTGCGAGCGCTTCCACGTGAAGGCTGCTTCGACAAGAACCTTTCAGTTTGAAGGCTCCTATTGGCTTTTGCAGTCAACTTACTTGCGTGCTTTTGGTCTTATTACTTAGCGAAATGCATCAAGTTTTACTTAACAGATTGAAACTTTACTTAACAGTTTCAGTGTGGCTTACAATAGAGTTTTCGGACATTCCAACGTTAAAGCACTATCGATCTTCTGCGCATGAGTAGTTCAACTGTCCAATCGCTTTAGTGCATCTGCGCATGCGCTGAAGATCGAGAGTGTTGCCTGTTGTGGCACGCACAAACTCCCTATTGGCCACGCGGAACACATCCCATCTGATGGCGATTTCATGCCAAGCAGCATGTCAGGAGTGCGTCGTTCCATTACGAGACTAATTCTAACTCTCATCTCCGGTAGAGAAGCCAGTAAGGGTAGAACAAACGATATCCTCGATGGATCCCAAAAGAAACTAACGGTGCTACAGAATAGCACTGGTGTTAGTTTTCTAATTCTTTTAGTCTCGGCTAGCTAGTCAGACTTCCCACATTCCCTTGCCAGCTACCATCTATCGCCGCCCAAAGTACATTTTTTCCACATTTTCTTAATTTTTACGTTTCCTAATTGTAGAGCGGAAGTATTACTTAAAGATTATTAAAGAACAGTAAAACCTCGTCCAAACTAGCACCTTCCATTAAAAAATTTGGATCCTTTTTAAAAATTGGCGTTTGAGCGCGAATGTAAATTCGAAAATTGAAGCGCTCTTACATACAAAATGTTTGAGTTTTCGAAAACCTTCACATGCAGTCATTTGAAGTACTTTAACTCACAAATACACAAATTTTTGTTTACAAATTGTTGGAAATATGCATATCAACGGCGTGAGAAATCTTTCAAAAAATTTACAATTGTGTAATTTTATAAACAAAAAGAAATACACCGAAATGAACTTTATGTCATATTAAACTGTGCAATTACCACAATCCGTTCGAAATGTTTGAAGAAAAGAATTGGAGCCTTGGAGTTTTTGGGAAAATGGTGTTTGAACGTAACTAAAAATTCGGAATTTTAAGCTAGTTTTCGCCAAAAACGGTTGAGTTTTGGAGATAATTATCTGACATTATTTAAAGCACATGTGTACTCTAATTACAATGATGTGAACAAATTGTCGTTAATGTAAATATTAAAGACAAGAGATAGAGTAGAACAGAACAGAGACAGAAGTAAAATGAATTACATTTTCGTAATTTTTGTAAAAACAAATTAATAGAGCAATTTGGCGTTTATATCATCTTGTAGAGTGTATTTAGTACAATTGCTATCAAGAGTTAAAAAAATTGGAGCCGTTTTTGAGAAAATCTTTTTGGATTTTTTTAAAAAAATTTCCACATATTGCACGCAATATTACGCGAAAACTACTAAATTTTCAAAACTAAAGTACAGGGCTTTAACGAAAGAACTCACTATGGAGAACAAATTTTAATTGAAGCAAATGTCTTTAAATATAATTTTGTGGTTGTAGGACGACACCCCCCCCCCAAAAAAAATCATTCTTTTGCACTTTTCTAAAATTGAGTTAACCGTGTATGCATGTTGTTGTTTTTTTGCTCGGGAGTTGGCGGTGGTCTTTCCCCGCTGTATGGTGAGGTTCGGCGCCGACCTACCGACTGCTAGCGGGTTTTCCCCAACCGCGTATCCACACAAGCGGGGTACCGCCCCAGGCGGGACAAGCTCTACCACAGATGCCGGGAGACGGAAGCATTCGGAAGCATAAAGTAGTGCCTGCTTGTGTAAGGGGTGAGGATTGGACAAAGAGGAAGAGATTCCAAATGTATGGAATGGCCGCAAAACAAAAATGATTAACAAAAATTTAATATAAACATTTTTTTGAAACTTTTCAATTTTGAAACACGTATTGGCAAAAAATATATCACAACTTGTGAATTCAGTCTACACCTAAAATTCATTTTGGTTTGTTTTCTTCGCCTCATTTTTCATCTTCATCTAGTTCAGCGTAATGACATCAGTGTAAAGTGATCAGTTCAGTGAGAAAATTGGGTAAAAAGAAGATAAATAAATAAAAAAAGAAAAGGAAAAGGACCGGGCATGGCAAGTGGCTTGGTGCAGTGCGGTGAAGTGCGAAACGACAATAAGCAATATTGCACCCATAATTAATGCAATAGTTTTGTTACTGTGGTTCACATGTGTTTATTTTTTTCTTACCAATCATTATTTGTTATATTATATATTATTGTAATATTGTTGTTATTATTATTGTATTATTTATGTATTAATATTATTATGAAATTCTGCCACCAGTTTTTGCTATTTGCAAAATAAATTTGTCCGTCTGTGTACTTCCCATTCCTCCTGGGCGTTTTCTTATTTCTCTCCTGCTGGCAGCTTGGCGCCGTTCAAAAGAAGCGCGTTTTGCACAGAGAAGGCAACCACGCGCCGCGTCCGGGTCGTGCGCGCGCCTCCGTGACCGGCCGGGCTATCTTTGCCGCGCGCGATTGGGCAAGGCGGCGGGGCGGGGGGGGGCGGCGTGCGGCACGTGGAGGCCCGGGCTGCGCCGTGCGCTCGTGAAACGGGCCGAGACTTTCTCACCCCCCCCCGGGAGC
>BOPP01000045.1:1181208-1198809 GCA_017312745.1 Gryllus bimaculatus
CCGGAGCGGCTTGCAAAACACCACGGCTCCTCCCGAAACCTCTGGTCGGTCGCAGCGGCCTGCCCTCGGGGCGTATACGAGAGGCGCAAGCGATTTAATAATTAGGGGGCGCATTTTGATGACCGAAAACATTGCCAAAAATTGACAATAAAATGCTCTTATAATGTTTTTATAACGGCCCCAAATCAAAGAAAAATGACGTAAAAATGTGATAACACCCAGTTCGGATGAACAAGTCAAGCTGAATTCGACATTTTTGCAATCCTGGCTTCTTTTATTCGTTGAAGTGCACTGAGCACTCGGCTGGCGAACTTTTGGTTTGTACTGTTCTTTACCACGATCTGTCTTCAGTAATCCCAAAATCGGCCTAACCGACATTGGCGCTGATAGGTGTCACAGGACCTTAGGTTACATACTGCACACAACGGCCAATATTACAATTTCTGAGCGAAGAAATCGAATTAGCTACTCAGGAATTCGGCGGAAAACATTTGTTACAGCTAGTAAATATTATTTGAAGCAAGTACCATTAAAATGATATTAAAATCCATGAACTCAATAAAAAAGCAGACGGGAAAATGTAAAAAAAAATGTTTAATCGAAATCGACAAAAACTGCCATATAAAATTGTGTCATTTGGTTTTGTCAGGACATAAAATGAATGTCTGTACTAAAAGACATTGTTATAAAGCGAAAAAGAAAGATATTTCCTTAAAATGAGCGACCTCGTGTTCCTTACACTGTTTTAAAGGGCAGTGCTTGCGCGACATCGCAGGGCGAGCAGAAGGACCAGACAGCCGCCCGAGCAGCGCCCCCTGGGAGCGCGCGGCCGCTCAGGTGGCGGCGCCACCGACGCATTGTCTGCGCGGCCGCGGCCCTCTTTTGTCGCGTGACGGGCCATGTCTACCGGTTCGGCGACGGGCCACGCGCCTTCAACTCCCGCTCACCGCACCGCCGCCGCCGCCCGCTCGTCGCCTCCTCGCGGGGTCCAAAGACAACGGGAAGCGCGGCCCCCCCACGTGCGCGCGCCGTGGTGCCGCAATCGCGACGCGGCGGGGCGCGGCGTTGGCGGAGGCGTTGTCCCACGGCTCCGGCGCTGCGGCGCACGCGCGCACCCAACCCCTCCCCCGCGGCGGTCTCGCCCAGGGCCCTTTGCCGCTCCCGGCGGAACCTCAAGGCCAGGCGCCACCGCCGCTTCGCTCTGCCACTTGCGCTGGGCCTCGCTCACTAGTGCATCTGCGCATGCGCAGAAGAGCGATAATGATGCCTGTTAGGCGGGCACAAAACTTCGTAATGCGAGTGGTTTTGAAATTGTTGAGAAATCCCCGACTCGCAAAGCGAGGATGGGATTTATCTGACAAACTATACTTAGCACGAATTGTATTTAATAGGACTATTCCACGAATGAAACTACGTCCAACAAAGTTCTGAAATGCGCCAATTATTGAACATAACTGAAAGCTATTTTGCAATCAAAGGGGTTGTGTTGAAGTGCATACGCAGTTTATCGGACTTCGGCCGAGGCATCGATTTGCACTGCCTCCTAAGACGGATGACTCACAGGTTATGATTGGCCAGTAGGGAGAAATCGGATAGAAAGGTGATAAACTTTTTGAGGTACACCGCCTTGATTCGGGCATTTTGTATGTATACTCAATTTAATGTATGTACGTATATTCATTTTAAGTACACGAGTGCAATAGTGATAGTAATTGTGATTATTTTATGAAAATTTATCAATTTGTTTCCTCCCTCAGTACACTCAGAACTATCAATGTGTAATACAGTTCTGGCTCTACTGGTACAACTACATAATACTACATACGTCAACAAAACACGCTTATTCACAAAACTATTCCGCATTTCCATATATTATAGACTTCGCGGCACAGCTGTAAAACAAATAGGTACTAATCCCTTCCTCCCCCTTACTTAACAGAAATTGCTATTGAAAACGGGCTATTTTCGACAGAAAAAAACTTATTGCCGAGCCCTAGAACTGAAAAAGTAGATAAATTATGGTCACATAAATAGTAAATTACATTATCTAACACGTTGCAGTCAGAATCTACGTTTTGTAGGTCCTTGATCAAAATATCGATTATCACAAAACGGAGTTTGTCTGCAAAGATGTTGGCGAATGAATACCATATTCTTTGAAGTTGATTATTACTAATTAATTCTAAAACCGTATTCTTCTACCAAATTTACACCCTTTCCATTTGTTTGTAATTTTTCTTAATTTTTCCATCATTCCTTCAAATGCTGATTGGATTCGTTTTTAAGCGCCTGAACATCGTAGGGATGTATATTTCATGCCTCTCAAAAGCCTCTTACAATTTTATTTTGTAAATATGTGATGTTTGTTAATTATTTATTTATATTATATTATTATTATATATTTAGAGAAGAAATTGAGTGTTGTTGTGTGAAAGAAAAAAAGTGTTGTTGCGGAGTAAACATTATGATATTCCGATTAGTTTATTAGGGACCAAAGATTTAGACCCATCGATTAAATCGGAATTAAAATAAATTTCAGAAATTTATTTTTAACTGAATCTCTAGATCCTGTACGTTTCTGACCACCCGAAAAACGGATTTAGATTTTAGAAGAAAGAAACCTTAAAAAATGGAATTCCGTTCCGTACAAAATGGTTTTCCGTTTCGTAGACTATGGCTAAAAACCTCCTCACCCGTGTCGCTTGGGAAATAGGAAATCTGGTTGTAATGGCATAGGACGCACCATTTCAGCATTCTGCAATTCAAAACGTGTCTTTACCGACTTGTTGCCCTATGCGAGTTTTCACTTACTTCTGTGCGATTCTGCAATAAAGAAATCCGCAGGGGACGGGGATTGGTAATTGTGCGTTGCAGTCTCAAGTTTGGCGTTTTTAGGAATCGCATATTCCGAAAGGCATAGGCTGCACGGGAAGTAGGAACTGCGCGAGCAGTAGGGCGTCAACTTCGTCCTATACTTCGATGTTTCTGTAGTGTCCGATGACATGAAATCATTTTTATACGCCCTGTCTTATAATCTGAATCTTCTTCATTCATTCGCGCACGTCCTTTCCAACTGGGCTCGTGGCCTGAGAAATGTGCTTACCACTGATAAAAAGGTGCATTTTATGAGGCAGGAGGTGTAACAATGACCTGTCATCGGGCACCGTGCGAGCGCTCATGCCGTCACACGCGGAGAGGCCGTCTGCTCTGCTCCCGAAGCGGCGGCCAAGGTTGAGGCCAGCGCAGCGCCGGCCCAGCGCAGGCCGGGGCCGTCCGAGCCGAGCGAGCCGGCCGGGCGGCGCTTGGGAGCGCAGCCCCGAAGTGGAACCAGCGCTAGGGGCGCTGCCGTCGCGCTGGCAGTCGCAACGCGCGCTCGCCCTCGCTCCTTCCCTCCCGCCGCCCCGGGCCGACGAGGCCCAAGCGCCGCGCCCTCCCTCCCCCCATCCACCCGGCCGCTTTTGCAAGGCTCTCCACGTGCCCGACCGAGCCGACGGCGCCCGCCGCAAACACGTGGAGCGAGCGAGAGGGGCCGTTCCTCTCCCTCTCGCGCGCCGCCTTCCGCTGTGGAAATAACAACCAAAAGCGACGCCGCCGCCGCGCCGCGCCGCCTCCGCGCGGCATGCCGAAGTTCAAGGACCCTCATTCAAATGCCCCGAGACGCAACCGAAGTCGCAATTCCGGCTCGTAGTACGATGAATACCCCTCCCCACCCACGCACCACACCGCCCTCTGCGACCCCCTCGCTGTTCGTGCGCACGCGGTCGCTAATTCTGGGGCGGCAAGCGATCCCGGCGCCGCGGACGCCCAAATAGACCTCTCACCAGTGTAAACATTAGAATTGAAAAACAAAACAACACGAGTGTCAAACGGAGGAAAGACGCGATTACTCAAAACGCAGAGCGTTATGAGCAAAGAAAGCAAATCGAGTTTGGCTCCCGAAAATGATGAGTGTTCAAGATTCGCACAGGCGGGCGGGATCACGGGCAGACCCAGCAGATCGTAGACTTTTGTTAATAAGAAACATATTGTTGTTATATTGTATAATTATATGTGTACAGTAGATTGTTCTTATACAATATTTTGTTTAAAATATAATTAACCATAATTCGAACATAAATAAATACTTGAATAATTTTTTTTGCCACAACAAAAAGAAGGGTAGAAAAAGAAAAATAGGTCTGGTTGCGGGGGGGGGGGGGTCGCCAATGCCCCCCCCCCTCTGGAATCTGCCAGTGGGAGGGATAGTGATGGAATATATTGTTCAAAACATCAATACCATCGATAGACAATCAACAATAAGTTTTTCGAAAACTCCGAAAGCATCCATATTTTAAAATGTGGTCAATATTAGTTTAAAGCATATCACGCCTAAAATTATCTTCATTTTATAATCAATGTTAAATGTAGTCAAGGTTCAAAAATTTGCAGTTTAAACGGTACTGCTTGTAAAAAATAATCAAAAACGGTAATAACACTGCAGAAAGGTTTGCAAAAATAGCAAAGCGGTTCCATGCCGTTGAGGATCTACAACATCACAGTTGTTAAACGGTGTTAATTGCAAAGCAATCTCATACAAACACTTGATAATGGAAATTTTATTTAATACATGATATTTTTTAAAACATCGAATGTCTGCACAAAAAACCGAATCTAAAAAGAAATCGTAAGCAAAACGTCGATGTTTCTGTTCGAAGTGTCAGTTTTAAATCAGAACCGGACAGGGAGAAATGCTGAAGTATTGGATGAAGACCGAGAGTGGGGGGGGGCTGGGAGGGGGGAGGCACTGCTCCACTGCTTTAGGCCACACACTACTGTTGCACTGTCGCTAGATATAATTCTCTGACCTGGAGGTCCTAGGTTAGAGTCCAGACGGTGCCGGCCTTTCGACCGTGGCGTCGACGCTGGACTGAATTGGAACTTCCACTGCCTGGAAAGGAGCAATCGAGCGACCGCAACTCTGATCGGTAGCATCTACAGTTTCTTATCGAACTTGAATACCAGGCGAATGCCGGAGCTGCTTCTCTCCCCCCCTATCCTCTCTCTCTCACACCCACACACCACAACTTACAACGCACTACTACAACTTATATTTCTATTAGATTACAGAGTCCGTTGATATTTGAACAACTGTTACGGGATCATCTAATCGAGACCTTCAACGCCAGTACTGTGGATGTTATCTAAGATCCTGATTGGGTGACACCGTAACAACTGCTTAATGTCAGCGGACTCAGTGTTTAAATCGAGATTATTCACAGATATCGGGAGGCCAGTCGGGAGCTTAGAGCTTGCCCTCTCTGGAGCAGTTGTCTGATTTGGGATCTCACTGCCCTGCATGGAAGGCACTCCGCCATCTCACAGACTAGTACATTCACTACACTAAAGGGAATAATTACTACAGCTATTGACGTGCTCTGAATCAATCACTCGCTCGACTTTTCCACGCGAATTTTTGGTTATTGTTTAGTTGGAAATTTTAAATTTAGCATTCGGATTATTCCATCACAATATTTTATACCACTTAATGACAAAAAAACAGAATTACGCAACTTATTGAAGAAAAACAAAAGCAGCGAATGACGCGAGGGTGTTACGATAAAATTAGAGAAAAGAAACGAAAGCGCAATAGAGCTGATAAAGGTACCCCTGATCGCGTCCCTGGAGACAAAGCACTTTGGGCATTGCATCACTTGTCACTTCAAGAGTTGGGTAGAAAGAAACCTCGCGTTTCTTAATAATCTTCATCTACACTCTGCCCAACCAACGCAGTGTCTCAAATTTCGGTTTTTAATTTTTTTAATAAAATACTTTTCTGTTATAGCGTTCACAGTCACTTACTGAACTGTTTGGGTGCGAATGTTTGGGCTGTCTGAGCGCCTTGCCCGTCTCCTCGTCACTTGCGGTCCCCTCTCCCGAGAACGTTTTAATTATTGGACATTTTTTAATGTTCGTGCTTTTAGTGGATTTAAATTGCTCACCTGTTACCTCGCCTCCCACAGCCAGGTGGATTTGAATAGAGGATCCAAAAGGGGAGATTACATCGCTTTAACGACCCGGACAAGAAGCTATTTCAGCGCTTTCATTATAGCCCGCCGTAAATAGGGATGGCTCTCCAAAACGCAGCAAAAATCAAACGCCATTTATTCCAGCCCTGTACTTCACTTCCCCTGCTCATGAGTTTTATTGCGATAATGTTTGTGCCGCCGGTCTACTAATTGAATCTCCGTCCTACCGCCCCCCCTCCCTTGGTAGACGGCGAGTAACGCGGAAGGCGAGGGGCAAGGCAGGGGATGAAGTCATGCATTGTCAATAACGGAAGTACATTACTTTTTTGTATTCCAGCATTATAAACGACCTTTTCTGTTGCACGAAATCGTTGATAATCGGGCATTTAAGGCACAAATGATGACGTCTTATATTTTACGGATCGAATGATTGCCTCATCACACATTCAGCCAATCGCAGCGAGAGCATGGTGGGGAGGTAGAGATAATCGAAACAGCCGAGCGAAGTTTTCTCGCACAGATGTCAAATACCCGAGACGTCACTAGAACGTTGTTTTGCAACTCTTATAAATATATAATGCTGTTATACAAACAATTACACATGCAATTTGTTTCTAATGTTGCTTAATTGCATTCGTACAATTACGATGTCCCGCGTTTTCAAAACATAGAGGCCTACTCATGCAATATAGCTTAACATCCTTACACAGTATTTCGGTAAAGCTCTTGAATGTGTCGACGTGTGAATGCGTGTTTTTGCCATTCCGTCACTGGCTTCTAGACTATTTCCCGAGCACCAATCGTGACGTAAGAAGTCATTCGACGTGTCTCAGTCTCCTGATTGGGAACTGATAATTTGTTTTTGGTTCCCGCTAGAATATTTAAAGATATTTCCAAAAATGTCTTTTTCATGTTTTGACGCTGCAATGTTAGTGATGCTAGGAATTATACCAACGTCTCCTAAATCTATGGTCTATGTAGCTTCCTGCCGCCTGAGAAGTCTTGTGCTCCTACGAGCGCTAGCAACTTCCCCTCACTCCGCTCTCGTTTCCCTCCAATTGCCACAAAGCGGCGTACGTACACACACACTCCAGACGGAAAGCTTAGTACTTCAAGGCGCGCTCGCAATATCACGAAGAAGGGTTGCTTTAAACGAAAGTTTCTTTGCCTACATTCCTCTATGAAACAATCGAGATTTAAATTATGATCATATAGTTCATAATTTGTTATTCATTTCACATATATTTTATTTTTTTAAATCTGCCTAATATAATATTTTTTGCCAAGAAGCAAATCTATTTTTCAATGGCAATTGTTTTTCTCATTGAAAAACATTTACAATTTGATCGAATTCAAATCGATATCGAAATTAAAATTGTTAAATATCAGTCTTGGTGGACAATTTGCAATGTGACTTATTTATTTCATTTCAACGTATCGTTTCTTCGCTTTAGTTATAGAAATGAGAGTTAGATCAGTTAACGTGTTGACAGCTGTCACTTGTTATCAGTTGACACTTTTAGGGGCAATAACTGTCAACTTACAAGCAAAATACTGCCATGGGCCAGGTGTCTTGAGATGTACTGCCTTTCCAAAAAAATTGAACAAGTCTTACTTTTAAAACTCGCGCCAGCTGCCCTGGGCGCAGCGCTCGGAGACTAGTAAACTAGTTACGTCGCCCGCGACTTAGATGTACTTGGCCTCGCTGTTACAGATAATGCGAGAAACGTTCCCAATTCTATTTGACCGAAGATCCATCGAAAAGACAAACCACGTCTGTCTGCGTCGGAGGGTTTGGGTCGCGTCTGATGGATGGTCTCGCGGCCACTTTCTGCTGGTGCTGCAACCTGCCCTGGTTCTGACAGCGACAGCCGCAAGACGCGGAGTACACAAATGCACGAGAACATACATGCGAATATGAATATTGAAATTTTCATGGTTCTGAGGGAGATCTTATTGATTATCTCAAAAAGTGTAAAATAGTTTCTAGACATTACAAAACGTCTAGCAAACCGTTTCAAAATATCGAAACATTTTTACTTTTAATTACTGGACTCAATAGACTGGACGATTTAGCATGTACTGGGAATGAAACATGTGTCACGAATTGCTTTCTTGTGCAATGGGACAATGGATATCTGAAGCTTTTGAATTTCACTTGTGATTACACGATTTAGAAACACGAACAGGGCAGTGAACCGTAAAAAACTAGTGTATGGTCTTTTTAAAAGATCTATCTTTGAAGGAGACATTTCGTTAAAGAAACATTCTCTGTCTGGAATATTGTAGTTGTAGGAAGACAACGAACAAAATGTTCAACTTTTGCAATTTTCGAAATTTGGAGATTCCGCCGTAAATGAGACGTGTGTCATTTTAAGCGTCTATTGCGCCATCGGAGAATAAAGATTAATGAAAAAAGAGCAGCCATTTTTTAGAAACTTCAGATAATGTAATTGAGGCTTCTTGTAAAGTACCCCCAAAAATTTTGAAAATGTTGAGAATACAAGCAAAGTGCCCCCAAATATCAAATTCTGTGGGCGTCGAATTCGTCCAGAAGAATCAAGGTATATCAATTTTGGAGAAAATAGTCTGGATGGTTGAGGAAATATCGTTGACCTGAGGCAAGACGGACAGACGTTTTCGGCAATAGATTTTTCGCTATGAAGTATCCAGAAATCGTGGATTCGAACTACACAATGTGTTAATGCAGCTCCACACATTCGGCATTCGCCGAGCAGCGAGCTACTGCTCGCCCAATCCCCATCTGATCGCCGAATGTTCGCTCCCTTTGGTGCGTCCTAAAGACTGAGACGCGCTGGGTAGGTCGAATACCGAATGTTATTCTAGGCGGTCGGCGAAACGCAAGCAACCCGTCCACACAATAATATTTTTTACGTCACAAAATCGCCGATTTTTGGCACAGTATTACAACACTTTGTTTTCAAGAAAGTAAAATTAACATAAATTTGGGTATCAGGGATTTTTAAAAAGTGTATTTGAATCAAAATGTCGATTGCATTTTTTTTGCGGTCTTTTGTTACTTTCTCTATTTAACGAATACGTGTAGAAGGTATCTTCAATAACGGGTGGGCGGGGGTATCCTAAATGTTTGCAAATCTACAAGATGGAAAGGTTTGAATGAAAATCGTGTAAGTGCAATTCTATTACGCATATTTTGGCGTGTAACAGCTAAAATTGAAAGAAAAGAAAGAGTCTCATATTTGAGAAAAGTTTGCGAATAGTTGCATAAAAAATCTTCGTAGTGTGTCTACCTCTGTCAATCAATGGCGGATCAAGAGAGGGGGTGCTCCTAAGACGGATGACTCACAGGTTATGATTGGCCAGTAGGGAGAAATCGGTAGAAAGGTGATAAACTTTTGAGAGGTTACCATCCCCTCGCCTTGATTCGGTCCGAGCATTCTTGTTAATGTTATACTTTGTGTTCTCTATTACTCAATTTTACCATTGTATGTACGTCATATTCACTTTTAAGTACAACGAGTGCCATAGTGTAGTAAATGTGATTATTTTATGAAATTTATCAAATTTGTTTCCTGCCTCAGTACAAACTCCAGAAAACTATCAATGTGGTAATAACAGTTCTGCTCACTGGTACCCACTACGTAATACTACATACGTCAACAAAACACGGCTATTCACAAAAACTATTCGCAATTTCCATATATTAAGACTTCGTCGGCACAGCTGTACAACAATAAGGTACTAATTCCCTTCCTCCCCTTACTTAACAGAAATTGGCCCTAAATTGAAAAACGGGCTATTTTCGACAGAAAAAAACTTATTGCCGGAGCCCTAGAAAACTGAAAAAGAAGATAAAGTTATGGTCCACATAAATAGAAATTACATTATCCTAACAGTTGCAGTCAGAATCTACGTTTTGTAGGTCCTGATCAAATATCGATTATCACAAAAACGGAGTTTGTCTGCAAAGATGTTTGGCGAATGAATACCATATTCTTTGAAGTTGATTATTACTAATTAATTCAAACGTATTCTTCTGACCAAATTACACCTTTCAATTGTTTGTTAATTCTTAATTTTTCCATCATTCTTCAAATGCTGATTGGATTCGTTTTTTTTAAGCGCCTGAACATCGTAGGGATGTATATTTCAATGCCTCTCAAAAGCCTCTTACAATTTTAATTTTGTAAATATGTGATGTTTGTTAATTATTTATTTATATTATATTATTATTATATATTTAGAGAAGAAATTGAGTGTTGTTGTGTGAAAGAAAAAAAGTGTTTTGCGGAGTAAACATTATGAATATTCGATTAGTTTAATTAGGACCAAAAGATTTAGACCCATCGCTTCCATCGGAATTAAAATAAATTTTCAGAAATTTATTTTTAACTGAATCTCTAGATCCTGTACGTTTTCTGACCACCCGAAAAACGGATTTAGATTTAAAGAAGGAAACTTAAAAAATGGAATTCCGTTCCCGTAACAAAATGGTTTTCCCGTTTCGTAAGACTTGGCTAAAAAACCGTCCTCACCCGTGTGCTTGGGAAATAGGAAATCTGTTGTAATGGCATAGGACGCACCATTTCAGCATTCTGCAATTCAAAACGTGTCTTACCCGACTGTTGCCGCTATGCGAGTTTTCCCTTACTTCTGTGCGATCTGCATAAAGAAATCCGCAGGGGACGGGGATTGGGTAATTGTGCGTTGGGCAGTCTCAAGTTTGGCGTTTTTAGGAATCGCATATTCCCGAAAGGCGTAGGCTGCAACGGGAAGTAGGAACTGCGCGAGCAGTAGGGCGTCAACTTTCGTCCTATACTTCCGATGTTTCTTGTAGTGTCCGATGACATGAAATCATTTTTTATTACGCCCCTGTCCTTATAATCTGAATCTTGCTCATTCATGTCCGCGCACGTCCTTTCCACTGGGCTCGTGCCTGAGAAATGTGGCTTACCACTGATAAAAAGGTGCATTTTTAGAGGCAGGAGGTGTAAACAATGACCTGTATCGGGCACCGTGCGATGCGCTCATGCCGTCTACACGCGGAGAGGCCGTCCTGCTCCTGTCCCGAAGCCGGCGGCCAAGGTTGAGCCAGCGCAGCGCCGCCCAGAGCCAGCAGGCCGGGGCCGTCCGAGCCGAGCGAGCCGGCCGGGCGGCGCTTGGGAGCGCAGCCCCGAAGTGGAACCAGCGCTAGGGGCGCTGCCGTCGCGCTGGCAGTCGCAACGCGCGCTCGCCCTCGCTCCTTCCCTCCCGCCGCCCCGGGCCGACGAGGCCCAAGCGCCGCGCCCTCCCTCCCCCCATCCACCCGGCCGCTTTTGCAAGGCTCTCCACGTGCCCGACCGAGCCGACGGCGCCCGCCGCAAACACGTGGAGCGAGCGAGAGGGGCCGTTCCTCTCCCTCTCGCGCGCCGCCTTCCGCTGTGGAAATAACAACCAAAAGCGACGCCGCCGCCGCGCCGCGCCGCCTCCGCGCGGCATGCCGAAGTTCAAGGACCCTCATTCAAATGCCCCGAGACGCAACCGAAGTCGCAATTCCGGCTCGTAGTACGATGAATACCCCTCCCCACCCACGCACCACACCGCCCTCTGCGACCCCCTCGCTGTTCGTGCGCACGCGGTCGCTAATTCTGGGGCGGCAAGCGATCCCGGCGCCGCGGACGCCCAAATAGACCTCTCACCAGTGTAAACATTAGAATTGAAAAACAAAACAACACGAGTGTCAAACGGAGGAAAGACGCGATTACTCAAAACGCAGAGCGTTATGAGCAAAGAAAGCAAATCGAGTTTGGCTCCCGAAAATGATGAGTGTTCAAGATTCGCACAGGCGGGCGGGATCACGGGCAGACCCAGCAGATCGTAGACTTTTGTTAATAAGAAACATATTGTTGTTATATTGTATAATTATATGTGTACAGTAGATTGTTCTTATACAATATTTTGTTTAAAATATAATTAACCATAATTCGAACATAAATAAATACTTGAATAATTTTTTTTGCCACAACAAAAAGAAGGGTAGAAAAAGAAAAATAGGTCTGGTTGCGGGGGGGGGGGGGTCGCCAATGCCCCCCCCCCTCTGGAATCTGCCAGTGGGAGGGATAGTGATGGAATATATTGTTCAAAACATCAATACCATCGATAGACAATCAACAATAAGTTTTTCGAAAACTCCGAAAGCATCCATATTTTAAAATGTGGTCAATATTAGTTTAAAGCATATCACGCCTAAAATTATCTTCATTTTATAATCAATGTTAAATGTAGTCAAGGTTCAAAAATTTGCAGTTTAAACGGTACTGCTTGTAAAAAATAATCAAAAACGGTAATAACACTGCAGAAAGGTTTGCAAAAATAGCAAAGCGGTTCCATGCCGTTGAGGATCTACAACATCACAGTTGTTAAACGGTGTTAATTGCAAAGCAATCTCATACAAACACTTGATAATGGAAATTTTATTTAATACATGATATTTTTTAAAACATCGAATGTCTGCACAAAAAACCGAATCTAAAAAGAAATCGTAAGCAAAACGTCGATGTTTCTGTTCGAAGTGTCAGTTTTAAATCAGAACCGGACAGGGAGAAATGCTGAAGTATTGGATGAAGACCGAGAGTGGGGGGGGGCTGGGAGGGGGGAGGCACTGCTCCACTGCTTTAGGCCACACACTACTGTTGCACTGTCGCTAGATATAATTCTCTGACCTGGAGGTCCTAGGTTAGAGTCCAGACGGTGCCGGCCTTTCGACCGTGGCGTCGACGCTGGACTGAATTGGAACTTCCACTGCCTGGAAAGGAGCAATCGAGCGACCGCAACTCTGATCGGTAGCATCTACAGTTTCTTATCGAACTTGAATACCAGGCGAATGCCGGAGCTGCTTCTCTCCCCCCCTATCCTCTCTCTCTCACACCCACACACCACAACTTACAACGCACTACTACAACTTATATCTCTATTAGATTACAGAGTCCGTTGATATTTGAACAACTGTTACGGGATTCACTAATCGAAGAATCTTCAACGCCCAAGTACTGGTGAAGTTATCTAAGATCCTGATTGGGTGACACCGTAACAACTGCTTAAGTCAGCGGACTCAGTTTTTAAATCGAGATTATTCACAAGATATCGGGAGGCCAGTCTGGAGCTAGAGCTTGCCCTCATCTGGAGCAGTTGTCTGATTTGGGATCTCCACTGCCCTGAAATGGAAGGCACTCAGCCATCTCACAGAACTAGTACCTTCACTACATCTAAAGGGAAATTAATTACTACAGCTATTGAACGTGCTCTGAATCAATCACTCGCTCGACTTTTCCACGCGATTTTTGGTATTGTTTAGTTGGAAATTTTAATTTTAGCATTCGGATTATTCCATCAAACAATATTTATACGCACTTAATGACAAAAAAAGAATTACGCAACTTATTGAAGAAAAACAAAAGCAGCGAATAGACGCGAGGGGTGTTACGATAAAATTAGAGAAAAGAAACGAAAGCGCAATAGAGCTGATAAAGGTACCCCTGATCGCGTCCCTGGAGACAAAGCACTTTGGGCATTGCACACTGTCACTTCAAGAGTTGGTAAAGAAAGAAACCTCGCGTTTCTTAATAACCTTCATTTACACTCTGCCCACCAACGCAGTGTCTCAAATTTAGGTTTTTAATTTTTTTTAATAAAATACTTTTCTGTTATAGCGTTCACAGTCACTTACTGAACTGTTTTGGGTGCGAATGTTTGGCTGTCTGAGCGGCCTTGCCCGTCTCCTCGTCACTTGCGGCCCCTCTCCGAGAACGTTTTAATTATTGGACATTTTTTAGTTTTTTGGGATGTTTCCGTGGCTTTTAGTGATTTAAATTTGCTTCACACTGTTACCCTCGCCCCTCCCACCGCCAGGTGGATTTTGAATAGAGGGATCCAAAAGGGGAGATTACATTGCTTTAACCGAAACCGCGGAAAAGAAAGCTATTTCAAGCGCTTTCATTCTAGCCCGCCGTAAATAGGGATGGCTCTCGCAAAACGCAGCAAAAATGCTAAACGCCCATTTATCCAGCCCTGTACTTCACTTCCCTGCTCAATAGTTTTTTATTGCGATTAATGTTTGTGCCGCCGGTCTAACCTAACATTGAATCTCCGTCCTACCGCCCCCCTCCTTGGTAGAGGCGCGTAACGCGGCAAGGCGAGGGGCCAAGGCAGGGGATGACGTATGCATTGTCAATAACTGGAAGTACATTACTTTTTGTAATTTCCCCCAGCATTATAAACGACCTTTCTGTTTGCACGAAATCGTTGATAATCGGGCATTTAAGGCACAAATGATGACGTCTATATTTTACGGCCTCGAATGATTGCCTCATCACACATTCAGCCAATCGGCAAGCGGAGCATGCTGGGGAGGTAGAGATAATCGATAACAGCCAGCGAAGTTTTTCTCGCACAGATGTCAATACCGAGACGTCACTAGAAACGTTGTTTTGGCAACTCTTATAAATTATAATGCTGTTATACAACCAATTACACATGCAATTTTTTTTTCTAAATGTTGCTTAATTGATTCGTAGCATTACGATGTCCCGCGTTTTCAAAAACATAGGAGCTACTCATGCATATAGGCTTAACATACTTACACAGTAATTTCGGTAAAGCTCTTGAATGTGTGTCGACGTGTGAATGTGTGTTTTTGCCATTCTCGTCACTGTGCTTCTGACTATTTCCCGAAGGCCACCAATGCGTGGACGTAAAAGAAGTCATTCGACGTGTCTCAGTCTCCTGATTGGAACTTGATAATTTGTTTTTGGTTCCCGCTAGAATCTTTAAAGATATTTCAAAAATGTCTTTTCATGTTTTTGACGCTGCAAATGTTAGTGGATGCCTAGGAATTATACACGTCTCCTAAATCTATGGTCTATGCTAGCTTCCTGCGCGCCTGAGAAGTCTGTGCTCCACGGCGCTAGCACGTTCCCCCTCACTCGCTCTTGTTTTCCCTCCAAAATGCCCAAAGCGGCGTACGTACACACACAACTCCAGACGGAAAGCTTAGTAATTCAAGGCGGCGCTCGCGCAATATCACGAAGAAGGGTTGCTTTTAAAACGAAAAGTTTCTTTGCTACATTCCTCTATGAACAATCGAGATTTAAATTATGATCATATAGTTTCATAATTTGTTATTCATTTCACATATATTTTATTTTTTTAAATCTGGCCTAATATAATATTTTTTTGCCAAGAAGCAAATCTTTTTTTCAATGGCAATTGTTTTTCTCATTGAAAAACGTTTACAATTTGCCTCGACTTTCAAAATCGATATCGAATTAAAATTGTTTAAATATCAGTCCCTTGTGGACAATTTGCAAATGTGACTTATTTATTTCATTCAACGTAATCGTTTCTTTCGCTTTAGTTATAGAAATGGAGTTAGATCAAGTTAACGTGTTGACAGCTGTCCACTTGTTTATCAAGTTGACATACTTTTAGGGGCAATACTGTCAACTTAACAACAAAATACTGCCATGGGCCAGGTGCTGTAGATGTACTGCCTTTCAAAAAAATGAACCAAGTCTTACTTTTAAAACTCGCGGCAGCCTGCCTGGCGCAGCGCTCGGAAGACTAGTAAACTAAGTTACGTCGCCCGCGACTTAGATGTAACTTGGCCTCTGCTGTTTAAGAATAATGCGAGACCACTTTCCCAATTCTATTTGACCGAAAGATCCGTCGAGAAGACAAACCACGTCTGTCTGCGTCGGAGGGTTTTGGTCGCGTCTGATGATGGTCCTCGCGCACTTTCTGCTGATGCTGCAACCTGCCCTGGTTCTGACATAGCGACAGCGCAAGACGCGGAGTACACAAATGCACGAGAAACATACATGCAATATGAATATTGAAATTTTCAATGTTCTGAGGAGATCTATTGGATTATCTCCAAAAAAGGTGTAAATAGTTTCTAGACATTACAAAACGTCTAGCAAACCGTTTCAAAATATGAAACATTTTTACTTTTTAATTACTGACTCAACATAGACTGGACGATTTTTGCATGTACTGGAATGAAACCATGGGGTGTCAGCGAAATTGCTTTCCTTGTGCCAATGGGACAGATGGATATCTGAAGCTTTGGAATTTCACTTGTGATTACACGATTTAGAAACACGAACAGGCCAGTGAACCGTAAAAAAACTAGTGTATGGTCTTTTTTAAAAGATCTACTTTGAAGGAGACATTTTGTTTAAAGAAACATTCTCTGTCTGGAATAATTGTAGTGTAAAAGGAAGAACAACGAAACAAAATGTTCAACTTTGCAATTTTCCGAAATTTGGAGATTCCGCCGGTAAATGAACGACGTGTGTCTTTTAAGCGTCTATTCGCCATCGGAGAATAAAAGATTAATGAAAAGAGCAGCCATTTTTTTAGAAACCTTCAGAATAATTGTAATTGAGGCTTCATTAAAGTACCCTCAAACATTTTGAAAATGTTGAGAATACAAGCAAAGTGCCCCAAATAATCAATTCTGTGGGCGTCGAAATTCGTCCAGAAGAAATCAAGGTATATCAAATTTGAGACAATAGTCTGGAATGGTTGAGGAAATATCGTTGACGGCTGAGGCCAAGAAGGACAGACGTTTTCGGCAATAGATTTTTCGCTATGAAAGTAATCCAGAAATCGTGGATTCGAACTACACAATGGTTGTTAATGCAGCTCCACACCATCGGCATGTCGCCGAGCAGCGAGCTACTGCTCGCCAATCTCGCAACATCTGATCGCCGAAATGTTCGCTCCTTTGGTGTGGTCCTAAAGACGCGAAACGCGCTGGGTAGGCGAATACCGAAATGCTATTCTAGGCCATCGGCGAAACGCAAGCAACCCGTCCATACAATAATAATTTTTTACGTCAACAAAATCGCCGATTTTGGCACAGTATTACAAACACTTTGTTTTCAAGAAAAGTAAAATTAACTATAAATTTTGGGTATGCCAGGGATCTTAAAAAGTGTATTTGATCAAAATGTCGAATTGCATTTTTTTTTGACGGTCTTTTGTTTACTTTCTCTCTTTAACGAACTACGTGTAGAAGGTATCTTCAATACGGGTGGGCGGCGGGTATCCTAAATGTTTGCAAATCTACAAATGGAAAGGTTTGAATGAAAATCGTGTAAGTGGCAATTCTATTACGCATTTTTTGGCGTTAACAAGCTAAAATTGAAAGAAAAGAAAGAGTCTCATATTTGAGAAAATTTGCGAATAGTTGCATAAAAATCTTTCGTAGTGTGTCTACTCTGTCAATCAAATGGCGGAATCAAGAGAGGGGGCATGGCCCCGTCTGGCTGCGCGTGATTGAGGTTCGGCGCCGCGCGCTGGTGTTGCAGGCGCTGCCCGCGGGCGAAAAGGGCGGAGGCGCGGCCAGCCGGCGGCCGGACAGAGCTGGCGCGCCGAGTCGTGCAACGAGGGGGGCGGCGAGCGACACGTGGACCCCGCGCTGGGTACGAAACCGCCCGCACACCCCGCTCCGACGCCAGTGCGTCGCGTCGCGCGCACGTAGAAGCAAGGCGGCGCCCCTCCCCCTTCCTGCCCCCCCCACAGCACCGCGCACGCGCTTTCCGCCTGCACGCACGCGCAGCCCCCTCCCCAC
>BOPP01000045.1:1213231-1243979 GCA_017312745.1 Gryllus bimaculatus
AGGAGAGATATTTGCAAAATTTTTTTCATAGCAATAGCTCCAATTTCTTTTTATGAAGTCGTGATTCTTAGACATTTTTTGCTTTGGACCAGACTGATATTGCGTGTTCAAGAATCGACCCAAAATCAAATAGAACCAAATTTCTAACTACGCGAGAGAGAAATTTCTCCCTATTTTGTATTTTGAGTGCGCATTTGAAACATAATGAGTATAAGCTTTCACGAAAATTTTTGCAAGAAAAAAGGCCAATTTTTTAAAAAGATTTAAAACGCTCCTAAATCTTTACGGGAGTAGAAGAAAAAGTTTATGTAAATGCTTCCGTGAAAAAAACGGCAAATTTTTCGGCAGAAGAAAAACTTCTTATTACAGGACCCTAGTAAGCGAAAAAAATGGCATTCAATTCAAGTTTACTAAATATATAGAGAGAAAAAAATTTTCTAATGCACGCGGTGAAAGTTGAGACATTCAAATATTTTGTGGATTCGTGATATTGAAAAATCGAACATGACGGCAAAATGTCCGTCCGCCGTCTATGAACAACGCTAGCAAAGATAGATTTTGTTCAGCCGATTTTTTCCAAAAGTGGATATTTCCAATCGATTTAAGCTGATGTTTGCGGGCCCTTGAAATTTGAAACCGTTTATTTTAATGGAGTACTTTATCATCAACATTTTTATTAAAATTTTTGTTGTTGGTAGTATGAGGGGACGTTTTTCCATAGAATGGTGCCAGATGTCAATGTTTCGTTAAAACCCTGATGTTTCGAAAATGCAAAAGCGTTCAAAATTTTTTGGGGTAGTCTTCCTTACAACTATAACATTAAAAGATTGAGATTTTCTTTATAAAATACTGTTCCTGAAAGTTTTTGAAATATAGGTCAAGTATACATTTTTCGAAAATTTTAGTAACTTTCACGGGTAATTTTTACGTGAAAGTACTGCTGTTTTTAGTGGCCAGTAAGTTGTTTCCATGTAACAGTGTGCGAAACGGTACGAATCGTGTTGTGAGGGCTGCAATTACAATTGTCAACCGTGTGCGAAGGCGATGGCGCACTTGTTACGGTAAGAGCCTACCTATTTTCGGGCCGCCTTCGGAGCGCACCGAGCGATGCGTGGGAGGCGAGCGAAGACGGGCCGCTGGCTTCCGCTCCTTCACTGGCGGCGGCTGCGCTCGCGCCCGGGCGGGGAGGGCGGGGCGGGGCGCGGTTGTTTACGCGCATCGGCACGTGGGGGCGCCGCGCGCAGCGGCCGGCGCAGTCCAGTCAGTCGGCCGCCCGCGCTGCGCGCCGCCGGTCGCGCCGCTGCTCGCTACGCCCCCCGCTGCCAGTGCCTGCGCTGCGAGCCGCGCGGTCCTTGCACCCGACTGCCAAGACGCCCTGCGCCGCCACTCGGCCACACACTCAACCAAGGTACTTCAGTCGCATGCCTATTTCTGGTCAATTTTGCGGTGTAATTGTCTTGCAGTAATGTAATTAGGTTTATCATTGACAGGTCTATGTATTGTGACTTAAGTTGGGAAGTTCATGGCAATTTGGCAATGTTTTTTGTTAGTTGTCATATTTTTTCTTGAAACTTCAACATTTTGTGTTTCATGGCAAACCATCTTGAAAATGAATGGAAGAAATGTTTTTGGATATATGGCATATGGTTTGCATATTCTGCATATTTCAGCAGACTTTTGGCATATAAATAAAGTTTTTGCAAATTTTTCGACTTTTTCGCCTAAAATAATCAAATATGAAATTTCCTCGCAAAAGTATTTATTAATGGAACGTATGAACTTTCTTGTTGCTTGAAATTCGTTAATACTGTGAGTTTCAGACTACTGACGGCCTACTACAGCCGAAGTAATATCTGGTTGTCATCGGTTTATAAAGAAGATAAAGAATTCAGTAAAAACCTTTAGTACTTGCAATTATTTCAGGATGCTAAGGGAATAAATTCGCGGTAGCACAAGGGGAAATGAGGAAAGAAAATAGGGAAGAAAACAAATGAAGTTTTTTTTGGACATAATCTAGGGCTTCGTACTTTACAGACAGTGCTAAATTACTTGGAAGCGAAATAATGTTCGTCGCCCACACAATCGTATTGAGCACAAACATTGTCTCCATAAAATCACGTGATGTCGAAATATAATTTTTTTCTTACGTCTAATTGTTATTGGTTCTGATAGCGAGACACTGCCCCTAACAACAGACAGCTTCAACAAAAATCTTGTGGGCTCTCTGCGCCTCTTAATGCAAAATTTAAAAATGTACAGAAGTAGATGCTAATATGTTTTTAATTTGTAATATTCCCTATCTTAGATGGCAAAATATATCATTGCATTGTGGAATACGTTTAGTGACCAAAACCGCTACATATGCTTAATTTCTGTGGCATATTTTCTACATTTTGTGGCAATATTTCAGGGCTAAAAGTTTTGTTAAACTTCCCAACCTCTATATTCGAGCAATCAACCTGTTCTTTAGCTGTTTACATTTTTAAAACTGACATCTCAGAAAACCAGTTTTACAATTTTTTATCTTCTAAATTATCTTGCTAATACGTTCGGAGGTTGGAAATGGTGTTCTCATTTTCAGAATTCTCGACATAAAGCAACTCTATATCAGAATAACATATAATCAAATACGGGAACGTTATTAGTAGATAATTTTGAAGATAAAAAATTGTAAAATTGTTTTTTAAAATGTCAGTTAAAAAATATAAAACAGTAAAAGTAAGAGGTGATTAGTCAAAAATACATGGACACCCTTTACATAAATAACCTAATTATCCTATTGTTGTAGAGAGATTTGTAAAGAAGGGACCGCTTTGGGACAGCTACTGCTGCCAACATTGCCTTCTGGGTTTGTCCAAGCACACAATCTGTCAATGCGTTCGTTTAGATAGCTCATAGTGAATGGTTTTTCATCTCTGTTCTTTGGCAAAGCCTTCCGCGCTACACAATGTTCCTTTTTTGTTATTAGTTTGTGATTGCTAGTACTTCCTTCGTTACTGGAAAGAAAACCAATTCATTTTGAATAAAGAACGATGGAATAGAGGAACTAATTTATTTTAATGAGTGGCCGTTGCATGCTTACTATTGAAACATTTTGGCTGTTGTGAATTGATGTCATGTGGCAAATTCGATTACTTTTTTGCTTCTCGTTTTAGGGTTAATAGGAATTTTTGTTTCAATTCCATTTTGTTGTCGTTAGTTGGGTGGGTGATATTTTGACTTGCAATCCATTACAACAGTTAAATTAATCCGTAATGTATTTTTTATTGATATGAAAATAATTTCAGTTTGATGGTTTCGTGAGTATAATCACTCATTGGTTGTGGAATTCCAACATAGTTTAAAACCCAATTCGTGTTTTCGTATCTTTTACAACAAATAATTTATATTGCAATTCTATCTGAACTTACTATAATTAATAATAAATTATTTCTTCTCCCTTCTTCGAGCTACTGTAGTAACAAGAAAGTAAGGCTGCGTGCAACGAATCAGCTATATTGTAGGGAAAAAACGCGTATTGTCGTCATCGAAAGTGGATAAATCTTTTTTCTTATTTTACGCTGCTGGTTGACCCAGGCGTGTTCGCGGTTCTCATACGTGTAGTCCAGAGTCTATGTTTTTGGTGTCCGAAATTCATATTTGTCTGTCCTGTGGCAACGCTAGCGCCTGAATCGTGAGATGACTTTTTCCAAATTAATATTCCTCCAAGATCATCAAGGAAACCAATGAACCTGAGATCTAATCTGAATTCATGAACCATTTTTCGTAAAATATGAGTAGTTTTTCGCGTAATTTGCATTAATTTAAGCAGCAACCTTTTTAACAATTTATATCGTCAACAACAAAAATGCTTCCACATTTTACTTGCTCGTGACCGCTTACTCAGTAGAGATAAGCTGTGTAATGCTGCGCGAAAAAAAACGGCGAATTTTCGGCAGAAAAACATCTTATTACAGGCCCTGGGTGGCGAGAAGTTGATAAATCCAGTTGCAATAATTTAGCTACACCGCATGTTAGTTTGGTTCCAAACACGTGGTGTAAGCCTCATCTGTTTTCGTGAGGTCCTTGATAACCGAAATCGAAATGACAGCAAAAACGTCCCTGGTCCGTCCATCTGTAAACAACGGCTAACGGCTAAACGTTTCAGCTGATTTTTCCAAAATTGATCTTACTGAATGACGCGGCCCCCTTGAATTTGAAACTGACAGACGTGCTGGAGGGAAAACGAACGGTCGGACAGACCATTTTTGTTGTCAATGATTTTTCGGTGTCAAGGACTACAAAAATGGATTTAGAGGAAGTAAATTAGTAGCATTAGGGAATAAGAGTTGTCCAATTTCCTTGATTTAAACCCAGGACTTCAAAAATTACCAGTTTTTGTATTGAAAAATCGGCCTATTTCTGCTTTGCAGAACACAATACTTTCTCTTACTACGTTGCGTAATGCCGAGAAAGTAAAAAATCGATTGATGACACCCGGTTCAGTCTTAGATGTGTCGTCAACCTTTCATCAGTCCTCACGTGAGGAAATCAACACAATCTACGGAAGCTGCGACAAATTCATCGACTGTCCTAGAAGAAGAAGTTTTAGTGTCTAGCTGGTCTTATCGGTAGTTTCGCAGTTTCGACCGATTAAATACCAGAAGGAATGCTGAATTGTAACAAACAGGTCCCAGATAGCGTTTCAAATTCTTTCTTCTCATTCTTCCTCCATCTCTTATACTGCACGCATACTTCGTTTTACTACAGTACGCTACACAAATGTCCGAAGGCTAGTTTGGAAGCTTAGTGTTATGGCATGTTCCCTGGGTGGCGCTGGAAGCCGCTGCGGGAGGGAGATACCTGGAAGGAATGCTTTTGTGTAGGTCGGCGCCGATCTCACGTTCCAGCTGCGGAACATGACTACACTTACGCGAACGAACGATGTGAGCAGCTGACACACGGAACGAATATGTTACTCACTCTCGTCCAAAATTTCTGATTGAACTCCTACGTGCTGAGATTCAATTTTAACGTATTGTTTAGTATCATATTCGAAGGAAGAATTCTCTCTAGGCCCTGCCCGCGTGGATTCATGAACTTTCCGAAAAATTCTGTGTCTCTCGCACGGGAGTGTATGTTTCTCCGGCGGAGTGCCAAGGAAGTGGCGATAAGATAATGGCCTCACGGAATGTTTGACGATGGCGAAAGATTTTCGATTGAGTTTGCTCACTAGCACTACGAAAGATGAGGAGCTTTCTAATGATTGCTTCCGATTCGCCAATGTCCGTTCATTATTGATTTCGAGTTTCGCAATTTGCGAAAAGAGTGGTCAAGTTGAGATGCAATAGGTTTGTTCCTGAGATAGAGAAAGCGCAGTAATTTCTTCATTTTGTTTCACAGAATTTTCAATTCCCGGGAATTTTTATTGGCAAAATTGGTATTGATATACCTGACATGTAAATACGAATTGTGGGAATGATGTGTTGTAGACGTAATTAAGTGATGAAATAATTGGTCGTCCCTTTGTCATCAGTGGCGGGATATTAAAGGTAAACAAACTGTGAGAATTGCGGGTTATTGGTAAAGATATGTAATCAGTGTAAATATACAACATAAGTCAAATAAAGGTTGTTTTTAATTAATTTAAAATATGTTATAAAACTCGAAAAACAAATTACTGGGACTGCCAACTGTCCTCATTCATTTAAATATTTAAAATGAAAATTCGTTCTTTAATTGTAATATGGCGTAGCCGTTATAATATGTGCAAGAAGTATGTGCCAGTAAGTAGATGACATGTTTTATCGTCGGTAATGTTCTTCCTTGGAGTTTATGCGACAAATATTGCGTATTTTAAGGTATACTAATGCAACGTGCATCGGACTGCTTTGGCGCCGTTAGACGTGGTGTGGTTGCGTTGACATTGCTGTGGGCAGCTGTCGTGCGCCGTGTCGTAACCAATCATGTTCGTCATCGATCCCGAGTTTTCTAACATTCACAAGATGTGATGTGCAATCCAGCCCTCGTTTCTTGAGCGATCATTTGGGCATGTTTTTGAAATAGTGAGAGCTTTTGTCTGAACGAAGGCCGGGGAAGGGGGGAGGGGAGGTTTGGCATGAAAACGTGTCCGTGGCGCCCACCCGAAAAACACGCCTAGTGTCTGTGCGCAATACGATGATCAGGTTGGTAGATCGAGGCAAAAAAGTCATCTGAAAAAAATGTCATTTTTGCAGAGCTCGGAATTAAGTCGTTTTAATTTACGGTGTTTTGACGATGCTGTGTTTTTTACTAACTCTGTTAAGGCCGTGTTTTACTTCTGAATTCGTGCTAACTGTGTGAAAGAATTTTTCACAAGTCATTTTTTGTAGAAAAAATTGTGAAATAACATTTCCCACTAAATAAAAAACAATTTTCGGAGTAATGATATTGCTCCCGGCCTAAGCGAAAAATGTTCTCTTTTATTCTGTTGAGAAGCTCTTCGTTGCTGCTTAAAGACGTTCGTGGACGATTTCTTTTGTCCGACTTCCTGCGCCAGAACCGCTGCCTTGTTGGATATTGAATCATTAAGGCAATTTGATAAATAACACCTCGCAGGGATAATCTACTTTGATGCGATACGAACGCAGAAAAATGGCAAAAGGTGCTTATAGGAGACGAGTGTCCGCAGGATCTTGGGGAAAGCGGCTGCGTTAGCGTCGACCAGGCAGCGTTGAGTTGTTGTCTGCAGCGACTCTCCGTTGTGAGCTTCTAGACGCGAGGCCCGACGGTGACGGTTTTCGACTCGAGCTTCTGCTAGATGAGGCCGAGTTTCCAGCAGCTTGAGATGTTCTAGAGGCCGGCTCTGATCCATTATTTTCCTTGCTTTGTCGAATCGATATCAACGCGAATGCTCGAGCAGTAACCTTAACAAACGGGCCAATCGCGCAATCTTTTCTTTCCTCCTTCTCCCTTTCCCTTATCAACCGCACACTCCAAACACACGCACTACAACCACCCAAGCCATGTCGGGATCCAGTCGGGAGGTTCGAAACGCATGCCTGTGGGGCGGTGCTAAGCCGCCGAAGGTACGCTGTGGAGGGAGGAATCCGTGGTGGGCCTGGCTCGTGTCCAGCGGGAGCAAACCGCCCCCGCCGAAGACCAGGCAAAACTAACACTAAAGGGAATCTCGGTGGTAGCAGCTGGCGCGAAAGGCGCGTGGCCCTCACAGAAAGGGCTCCTCAGAGGCAACGTCCGCCTCAGAGCAAGAAGAGACACGCAAACCGAGGGGCGGTTCGTCTTCGCCTCTCACACGGGCTCGTTGAACGGTCCCCGCTCGAAGCAAAGCTGGAAGACATGTGAGGGCGTTTGCGGACTGTGCTTCCCGAGGCGGCCGCTCCGCGCGGTTGGCTCGGCGGGGCCGCTGCGCGCGCGGCTGCGAAAGCGGAGTGCGGCGCCGCGACGCGGGAGGAGGCACTTTCTCCGGGCGCCGCGCCGCCGCCGCGCCGCCGCCGTCGCACGTGTCGGAGAAAGTGTGTTTCGCTCCGGTGGCCTCCCCGCCACGCGCCGCGCCCCCGTCGCCCCAGCGCGTGGCCCGGGTTTTTCCTTCGTCCTGCCACCGCCTCGCATGGCTTTCTTGCCTTCCACGGCGTTGCAAAAGGAAGCACACGGATCACGGTTACAAATGTATAAGTTAAATTATTTTGAAAATGTTTTCGTTATTATCGTGTTTTACTCCACGACGACCCCTCCCCTTCCGGCAGATACCAAAGGCGCCAAAACGGTTTTCAGTCAGACTATAAATGCGAATAAGGAGTTCAGCTTACCTTGAGGCGCGATGGATTGGGACAAGTACAGCCCTAATGCGGCGTTATGTCAAACGCCGGTGAGTTCGAACCTCGCGTAAATAGTGGGTGCTGAGCTTTTACTGTTGCATTAACGGTAAGGTACGTATTCTACCATGAGTCGCCCTCGGCTCGAATCCTCTCCTTACTAACATCCCCGTCGCCCTTGAATTGCAAATGTTGTGAATAGCCTGCTCTCGAGGACGCCAAGCAGGGGGAATCTGATTGATTGATTGATTGCGTGGCGCCGTGCGGCGTCCAACCGGATAAGATCATTATGCCACAAATGTAGTGTAACAGTGTTTCCTCAGGAGGCGGCGGAGGTCCTGCCGTCGTTAGTCGGGGTTTCCCCTACTATGTATCTATGCACGAGCCTCGGGTAGGGCCTGGCAGATAATGTTGTTAGAAGCCGTATTCCAAAAAAAGAGCGATACAACTTGTAGGAAAAAACAATCAGTTGTGGGAACTCTAGGCAAACGTCCGAAAGATAGCTATGGCAAGTAAATCTTTGAAAGCGTTACCGACAATTCAAACTAGGGTCGAGTATACTCAATATTCCGGGAAGAGGGGATTATCCATAGAAATCAAATATAGTAGGCAATACAGGAAAGCGACGTAGCTGAATACAAAACCTTTTGCCAACCGGACAATAAACGACTGCACAATCTACCTGCTTTAGTACTAGCGACTTTTCCTCTAGTTGTGGGCGTTGCTTTCGGAGATCGTCTAGGGAATTGCTTGTGATGCTAATATTTGTGTTGTAATGACTTCTTTAGTTACATATTAGTAGTTTGTATATTTCCAATAATGTGCCTCTTAGTTGTTTTTGTTCTTTGTTATGCTCTTCATATGTTCTGTATAAACACTGCAACCGAGCGAAAGCTTATTATCAAGGAATAATTTATTATTAATTATTATTATTATTATTATTATTATTATTATTATTATTACTATTATATTATTATTATTACTTCATTCCGGAAGCAACGCACACTAGAGGAAAAGTCGCTAGTACTAAAGCAGGTAGATTGTTCCAGTCGGTTATTGTCCGGTTGGCAAAAGAGTATTTGTATTCAGCTTCGTCAGCTTTCCTGATTGCTATATTTCATTTCATATGGATAATCCCCTCTTCCGGAATATTGAGTATACTCTACCCTAGTTTGAATGCCGGTTAACGCTTTCAAAACATTTACTTGCATAGCTATCTTTCGACGTTTGCCTAGGAGTTCCCACAACTGATTGTTTTTTCCTACAAGTTGTATCGCTCTTTTTTGAATACGGTCTAACAACATTATCTGCCCAGCCCTACCCGAGGCTGGTGATAGATACATAGTCGGAGAAACTCCCGCTAACCGACGGCAGGACCTCCGCCGCCTCCTGAGGAAACACTGTACACTACATTTGTGGGATTAATGATCTTATCGGTTGACGCGCACGGCGCACGCTATCAATCAATCAATTTGATTCCCCCTGCTGCGTCCGTCGAGAGGCAGGCTATTCACAACATTTGCAATTCAAGAGGACGGGGATTTAGTAAGGAGAGGATTCGGAGGAGAAGATTCGGCCGAGGGCGACTCATGGTGAGAATACATACCTTACCGTAATGCAACAGAAAAGCTCAGCACCCACTATTTACGCGAGGTTCGAACTCACGCGTGACATAACGCGCATTTGGGCTGACTTGTCCCAATCCATCGCGCCTCAAGGTAAGCTGAACTCCTATTCGTTCATTTTATTCTGACTGAAACTGTTTTTTGCGCCTTTGGTATCTGCCGGAAGGGGGGAGGGGTCGTGAGTAAAACACGATAATAACGAAAACATTTCAAAATAATTTAACTTATACATTTGTAACCGTGATACCGTGTGCTTCCTTTGGCAACGCGTTGAAGGCGAGAGAAGCCATTGCGAGGCGCGTGGCAGACCGAAGGAAAAGCCCGGGCCACGCGCTGGGGCGATCGGGGCGCGGGGTGCCGGGGAGGCCACCGGAGCGACACACTTTCTCCGACACGTGCGACGGCGGCGGCGGCGGCGGCGGCGCCCGGAGAAAGTGCCTCCTCCCGCGTCGCGGCGCCGCACTCCGCTTTCGCAGCCGCGCGCGCAGCGGCCCCGCCGAGCCAACCGCGCGGAGCGGCCGCCTCGGGAAGCACAGTCCGCAAACGCCCTCACATGTCTTCCAGCTTTGCTTCGAGCGGGGACCGTTCAACGAGCCCGTGTGAGAGGCGAAGACGAACCGCCCCTCGGTTTGCGTGTCTCTTCTTGCTCTGAGGCGGACGTTGCCTCTGAGGAGCCCTTTCTGTGAGGGCCACGCGCCTTTCGCGCCAGCTGCTACCACCGAGATTCCCTTTAGTGTTAGTTTTGCCTGGTCTTCGGCGGGGGCGGTTTGCTCCCGCTGGACACGAGCCAGGCCCACCACGGATTCCTCCCTCCACAGCGTACCTTCGGCGGCTTAGCACCGCCCCACAGGCATGCGTTTCGAACCTCCCGACTGGATCCCGACATGGCTTGGGTGGTTGTAGTGCGTGTGTTTGGAGTGTGCGGTTGATAAGGGAAAGGGAGAAGGAGGAAAGAAAAGATTGCGCGATTGGCCCGTTTGTTAAGGTTACTGCTCGAGCATTCGCGTTGATATCGATTCGACAAAGCAAGGAAAATAATGGATCAGAGCCGGCCTCTAGAACATCTCAAGCTGCTGGAAACTCGGCCTCATCTAGCAGAAGCTCGAGTCGAAAACCGTCACCGTCGGGCCTCGCGTCTAGAAGCTCACAACGGAGAGTCGCTGCAGACAACAACTCAACGCTGCCTGGTCGACGCTAACGCAGCCGCTTTCCCCAAGATCCTGCGGACACTCGTCTCCTATAAGCACCTTTTGCCATTTTTCTGCGTTCGTATCGCATCAAAGTAGATTATCCCTGCGAGGTGTTATTTATCAAATTGCCTTAATGATTCAATATCCAACAAGGCAGCGGTTCTGGCGCAGGAAGTCGGACAAAAGAAATCGTCCACGAACGTCTTTAAGCAGCAACGAAGAGCTTCTCAACAGAATAAAAGAGAACATTTTTCGCTTAGGCCGGGAGCAATATCATTACTCCGAAAATTGTTTTTTATTTAGTGGGAAATGTTATTTCACAATTTTTTCTACAAAAAATGACTTGTGAAAAATTCTTTCACACAGTTAGCACGAATTCAGAAGTAAAACACGGCCTTAACAGAGTTAGTAAAAAACACAGCATCGTCAAAACACCGTAAATTAAAACGACTTAATTCCGAGCTCTGCAAAAATGACATTTTTTTCAGATGACTTTTTTGCCTCGATCTACCAACCTGATCATCGTATTGCGCACAGACACTAGGCGTGTTTTTCGGGTGGGCGCCACGGACACGTTTTCATGCCAAACCTCCCCTCCCCCCTTCCCCGGCCTTCGTTCAGACAAAAGCTCTCACTATTTCAAAAACATGCCCAAATGATCGCTCAAGAAACGAGGGCTGGATTGCACATCACATCTTGTGAATGTTAGAAAACTCGGGATCGATGACGAACATGATTGGTTACGACACGGCGCACGACAGCTGCCCACAGCAATGTCAACGCAACCACACCACGTCTAACGGCGCCAAAGCAGTCCGATGCACGTTGCATTAGTATACCTTAAAATACGCAATATTGTCGCATACTCCAAGAAACATTACGACGATCAACATGTCATCTACTACTGGCACATACTCTCTTGCACTATTTATAACGGCTACGCAATATTACAATTAAAGAACGAATTTTCATTTAAATATTTTAAATGAATGAGACAGTTGCAGTCAGTAATTTGTTTTCGAGTTTATAACATATTTTAAATTAATTAAAAACAACTTTATTTGACTTATGTTGTATGATTACACATGATTACATATTTTACCAATAACCACGCAATTCTCACAGTTTGTTACCCTTTAATATACCGCCACTGATGACAAAGACGACCAATTATTTCATCACTTAATTACGTCTACAACACATCATTCCCACAATTCGTATTTACATGTCAGTGTATATCAGATACAATTTTGCCAATAAAAATTCCCGGAATTGAAATTCTGTGAAACAAAATGAAGAAATACTGCGCTTCTCTATCCTCAGGACAAACCTATTGCATTCTCAAACTGACCACTTCTTTTCGCAAATTGCGAACTCGAAATCAATAATGAACGGACATTTGCGAATCGGAAGCAATCATTAGAAAGGCTCCTCATCTTTCGTAGTGCTAGTGAGCAACTCAATCGAAATCTTTCGCCATCGTCAAACATTCCGTTGAGGCCATTATCTTATCGCACTTCCTGCACTCCGCCGAGAAACATACACTCCCGTGTGAGAGACACAGAATTTGAAAGTTCATGAAATCCCACCCGGGCAGGCCTAGAGAGAATTCTCCTTCGAAATATGATACTAACAATACGTAAAATTAATTCTCAGCTCGAGGAGTTCAATCAGAATGTTGGAGAGAGTGAGTAACTATCGTTTCCGGTGTGTCAACTGCTCACATCGTTCGTCGCGTAAGTGTAGTGCATGTTCCGCAGCTGGAACGTGAGATCTGGCGCCGACCTACACAATGCATTCCTCCAGGTATCTCCCTCCCGCAGCGGCTTCCAGCTCCACCCGGAACATGCCATTAACACTAAGCTCCAAACTAGCCTTCCGACATTTGTGGTAGCGTACTGTAGGTAAACGAAAGTATGGTGTATAATAAGAGATGGGGGAAATGAATGAAGAAGGAAAGATTGAACGCTATCTGGGACCTGTTTGTTTACAACTCAGACATTCCTCTGGTATTAATCGGTGAAACTGCGGAAAACTACCGATAAGACCAGCTAGACACTAAACTTCTCTTCTAGACAGTCGATGAATTTGTCGCAGCTCCGTAGATTGTGTTGGATCTCCTCACCGTGAGGACTTGAAAGGTTGACGAACATCAGACAGAACGGTTTGTCATCAATCGATTTTACTTTCTCGCATTACTGCAACGTAGTAAAGAGAAAGTATTGTAATTCTGCAGCAGAAATCGGCGATTTTTCAATACAAAAACTGGTATTTTGGAGTCCTGGTATCAAGAAATTGGACAACTCTTGTTCCTACATGTACTAATTTACTTCCTGTAATAATCCATGTTTTGTGAGTCCTTGACACCGAAAAATCCATTGACAACAAAATGTCTGTCCGACCGTTCGTCCCTCCAGCCGTCTGTCAGTTTCAAATTCAAGGGGCCGCGTCATCAGTAAGATCAATTTTGGAGAAAATCAGCTGAACGGTTTAGCCGTTAGCGTTGTTTACAGATGGACGGACACACGTTTTGCTGTCATTCGATTTTCGGTATCAAGGACCCACGAAACAGATTCAGGCTACACCACGTGTTGGAACAACTAACATGCGGTGTAGCCTAAATTTAGCAACTGGATTTATCAACTTTCTCGCCACCAGGGCCTTGTAATAAGATGTTTTTCTGCCGAAAATTCGCCGTTTTTTCGCGCAGCATTACACAGCTTTATCTCTACTGAGTAAGCGGTCACGAGCAAGTAAAATGTGGAAGCATTTTGTTGTTGACGATATAATTGTTTAAAAGTTGCTGCTATAATTAATGCACAATTACGCGAAAACTACTCATATTTTCGAAAAATGGTTCATGAATTCAGATTAAGATCTCAGGTCATTTGGTTCCTTTGAATTGATCGGAGAATATTAATTTGGAAAAAGTCATCTGCACGATTCAGGCGCTACCGTTGCCCACAGACAGACAAATATGAATTCGGACACAAAACATGGACTCTGACTACACGTATGTAGCACCCGCGAACACGCCTGGGTCAACCAGCAGCGTTAATAAGAAAAAGATTTATCCACTTTCGATGACGACAATACGAGTTTTTCCCTACAATATAGCTGATTCTGCCGCAGCCTTACATTCTTGTTACTACATAAGCTCGAAGAAGGGAGAGAAATTTATTTATTATTAATATAGTCAGTCAGATAGAATGCAATAAAAATTATTGTGTAAAAATTACGAAACACGAATTGGTTTTAAACTATGTTGGAATTCCACAACCAATGAGTATACTCACGAACCATTCAAACTAAATTCTTTTTCATAGTCAATAAAAAATACATTACGATAATTTAACTGTGTAATGATGCAAGTCAAAATATCACACCACCCAACTAGCGACAAAATGGAATTGAAACAAAAATTCCTATAAACCCTAAAACGAGAAGCAAAAAGTAATCGAATTTGCACATGACACAATTCACAACAGCAAAATTTTTGCAATAGTAAGCATGCAACGGCACTCATTAAATAAATAGTTCCTCTATTTCCATCTTTCTTTATTCAAATGGATGGTTTCTTCCATAACGAAGGCAAGTACGTTAGCAATCACAAACTAATAACAAAGAACATTGTGTAGCGCGAAGGCTTTGCCAAAGACAGAGATGAAAACCATTCACTAATGAGCTATCTAAACGGACGCATTGACAGATTGTGTGCTTGGACAAAACCAGAAGCAATGTTGCCAGCAGTAGCTGTCAAAGCGGTCCCTTCTTACAAAATCTCTCTACAACAATAGGAATAATTAGGTTATTATTGAAAGGTCCATGTATTTTTGACTATCACCTCTTCTTTTACTGTTTATATTTTTTAACTGACATTTTAAAAAACAATTTTACAATTTTTTATCTTCAAATTATCTACTAATAACGTTCGAGTATTTGATTATATGTTATTCTGATATAGATTTGCTTCTATGTCGAGAATCTGAAAATGAAGAAAACCATTCCAACCTCCGAAACGTTATTAGCAGATAATTAGAAGATAAAAAATTGTAAAACTGTTTTTTGAGATGTCAGTTTAAAAATGTAAACACTAAAAGAACAGGTGATTGCTCAATATAGAGTTGGGAAGTTTAACAAAACTTTTAGCCCTGAAATATGCCACAAAAATGTAGAAATATGCACAGAAATTAAGATATGTAGCGTTTGGTCACTAAAACGTATTCCACAATGCAATGATATATTTTGCCATCTAAAGATAGGGAATATGCAAATTAAAAACATATTAGCATCTACTTCTGTACATTTTATTTTGCATTAAGAGCGCAGAGAGCCACAAGATTTTTGTTGAAGCTGTCTGTTGTTAGGCAGTGTCTCGTATCAGACAATACAAATTAGAACATAGAAAATTATATTTCGACATCACGGGATTTTATGGGAGACAATGTTTGTGCTCAATACATTGTGTGGGCGACGAACATTATTTCCTTCCAAGAATTTAGTCACTGTCTGTAAAGTACGAAGCCCTAGATTATTTCCAAAAACTTCATTTGTTTTCTTCCTATTTTCTTTCCTCATTTCCCCTTGTGCTACCGCGAATTTATCCCTTGCATCCTGAATAATTGCAAGTACTAAGGTTTTACTTGAATTCTTTATCTTCTTTATAAACCGATGACAACAGATATTACTTCGGCTGTAGTAGGCCGTCAGTAGTCTGAAACTCACAGTACTAACGAATTTCAAGCAACAAGAAAGTTCATACTTTCCATTAATAAATACTTTTGCGTGGAAATTCATATTTGTTATTTTAGGCGAAAAGTCGAAAAATTTGCAAAAACTTTCATTTATATGCCAAAAGTCTCTGAATATGCAGAATATGCAAAATATGCCGTATATGCAAAACATTTCTTCCATTATTTTCAATAGTTTGCCATGAAACACAAACATTTGAAGTTTCAAGAAAATATGACAACTAACAAAAAACATGCAATTGCATGAACTTCCCAACTCTAAGTCGCGAATACATAGACCTTTCAATGATAACCTAATTACATACTGCAAGACAATCTACACCGCAAAATTGACCAGCAATAGGCATGCGACTGAAGTACCTTGTTGAGTGTGTGGCCGAGTTGGCGGCGCAGGGCGTCTGACGGCCGGGTGCAAGGACGCGCGGCTCGCAGCGCAGGCACGTGGCGGCGGGGCGGAGCGAGCAGCGGCGGCGACCGGGCGGCGCGAGGCGCGAGCGGCGACTGGACTGGACTGCGCGGCGCGCGCGGCGGCGCCCCACGTGCCGACGAGGCGCGTAAACAAACCGCGCCCCGCCCCGCCTCCCGCCGGCGAGCGCAGCGCCGCAGGCTGAACGGAAACCACGCCCCGATCTCGCTCCCTCCCAGCATCGGCTCGGTGCGCTCCCGAAGGCGGCCCGAAAATAGGCTCTTACGTAACAAGTGCGCCCATCGCTTCGCACACGTTGACAATTGTAATGCGCCCTCACACACGATTCGTACCGTTTCGCACACTGTTACATGGAAACAACTACTGGCACTAAAACAGCACGTACTTTCACGTAAAATTACGTGAAAAGTACTAAAATTTTCGAAAAATTATACTTGACTTTATTTCAAAAACTTTTCAGGAACATATTTTATTTAGGTAAAATCTCAATCTTTAATGTTATAGTTGTAGGAAGACTACCCCCAAAAAATTTGAACGTTTTCAATTTTCGAAACATCAGGGTTTTAACGAACATGACATCTGCACCATTCTATGAAACGTCCCTCATACTACCCAACAACAAAATTTAATAAAAAATGATGGAGGCATTTTTTTGAAATTTGGGAAATGTACCAGGGGTTTGATGTAAAGTAACCTCCATTAAAATAACGGTTTCAAATTCAAGGGCCCGCAACATCAGCTAAATCGATTGGGAAATATCACTTTTGGAAAAAATCGGCTGAACAATCTATCTGCTAGCGTTGTTCATAGACGGCGGACGGACATTTTGCCGTCATTCGATTTTTCAATATCACGAATCCACAAAACATGAATTCTCACTTCACCGCGTGATAGAAATTTTTTCTCTCTATATATTTAGTAACTGAATTTATCCATTTTTTCGTTACTAGGGTCCTGTAATAAGAGTTTTTCTGCCGAAAATTTGCCGTTTTTTTCACGGAGCATTACATAACTTTTTCTCTACTCCGTAAAGATTAGAGCCGTTTAAATCTTTTTAAAATTGCCTTTTTTTCTTGCACAATTTCGTGAAAGCTATACTCATATTTTTCAAATTGCGCACTCAAATACAAAATAGGGAGAAATTTTGGCGTAGTTTTGAAATTTGGTTTCTATTTGATTTTTGGGTCGCTGAACACGCATATCAGGTTTCCAAAGCAAAAAATGTCTACGAATCACGACATTCATAAAAAAATTGGAGCTATTGTTGAAAAAATTTTGCAAATGTTGAGGCTTCATGTAAAGTACCTACACCCAAAATAAAAATATCCATAGGAAATTAAGACGACCTTGAATTTGTTTAAATCGATCAAAGATTATCAATTTTTGAGAAAATCGGCTGAACGGTTTAGGCGTTTGAGTTGACCACGGAAGTGCAGAAGGACGGACGGACAGACACATGTTTTGCCGTCAAACCATTATTCGGTGTCAAGGAACCACAAAACATGGAATCCGATTACAAAAAGTGTTAGAGGAAGAAATTTATTATACATAGGAACAAGATTTATCCACTTTTCGTTACCAGGGCCCGGCATACGTTTTCCGGCGCACAATTACTAACATTATGTTGTTACGTAAACACTATCAATTTTTTGTAAATATTAATCAGATATAAAATGAAAGAGGAAGAAATGCCTCTATTATATAATATTTTGTTTACGTTTTTCTTCCAGGATCAATGATATAGCCATTAGTGTGCAAAATATGCCTGGGTGTACCTGTGAAAATGGCACTCCACTTGACCTCCCTCACTCACTAATTTATATTTGTGATTTAGATCCAAAAACGTTGTGTGCAAATAATTATGGAGCCTTGTGAATCAGTTTACATTTTAATTGAAAAAAGAAAAGAAGGTGATTAATAATGTTAAAAATAAAATAAATGTTTTGGAAGACGATGGAGTGGGTTTGTGGGTTTCGAAGGCCCTGATTTTCACAGACTTCTGCTACATACATATGGCATTAGTGTTTTTTTATTAATTAATGCTTAAATAAACTGAAAAAAATCGTGTTTCACACATTTTTGCTTAAAAATCTGTTTCCAGACAAAATTATTGTTGGCAAAGCTGAACACACTTTTCAAAGCGTTCGAACTAATAACAAAAAAACAGTGTCTAAGTTCAATACGTCATTAACGGCGGATTTAATCCCATAGTTTTTTGTAACAAGAGTTTATCCGTAACAATTATGTTGAATAAGTGTCAAAATATCAATCCAAAGAAACAGTTGTTTTTATGGATTCCCCTAAGTGCTTAGCGAAGTAAAAGGTTTATAAAACTCGCACACATATTTTTTGACGACACAATGATGCATACGATGAACAAAGAAAGTTTTTTGCTAACACAAATAATAAAAGATCGTTAATTGCAATGTTGATTATAAAGGTTTTTTTCCCACGGGAATGACATGCAGACAAGCGAAGAATGACGCAGACCCTCCGTTAATGAACACAGCTTTGTCCGTAGATCCAATCAATAAGGCAGTGATTGTAGTTGGTGACAATGCACTCTGTTGGTAATATTAATAGCTCCCTGCAAGCACGGAATATGTCCTTTTTGAAACACGAGAAAGACAAAATTTCTTTACCCACATTTTACCGTTTGCTGACAGCAGTGATTTTGTAATAGTAGTCTTAGTAGTGAAACAATTACAGATAACTTGATTTTCTCACAAACAATGAGTGGTTGTGAACTCTCGATATTGACCAAGGAAGGAATAATGAAAATCTGACAGACTAAGAATACTAATCTTGCTACGAAATAATTCGTATTCTCCAATGCAACTAATGAGATGGTTGCTGATGTTGGTCAACGTTTTTTTTGGTTTCACTACTCGGCACCAGCGAGAAGAAATTGTTTCTACTCAACCAGTTGAGATACGTCTGTTAAATGTGCCTTCAGTGACGAGGCAAATACTGCTGCACTATCACCATCTGCAGCTGTAGCACAGGAACATATTTTAAGAGTGTATCATCTGGATCACAGATGGATAGGGGAAGAAAATTTTCCCGAAGAGAGGAGATGGAAGATAACGAAAAACGGCCTTACAACGATTAGTTAGTACCATTTGCTCGACCAATGTTCTTGAAGTTCGTTTCCTGCAATTGCTCCAGAAACTGCAAACAAATGTGACTGCAAGAAGGCCATGATTAATTATCAAATTTTGCCTCAACTATGAAAAGCTTTGCGGCAATCGTTTCTAAAAACGACCTGGTACAGGACGAGATGAAGCCATAGATCCTAACCAACGAAAGAGGATCTGGATATTCCTCCAAACCAATGCCAATGATTAAAAACAATAAAATACACAGGAGTTCTAGTAATAAAAGGTCACTTGTTTGTGTGTAGCAGAGGTCTATGAAAATCAGGGCCTTCAAAACCCACTAATCGGGAAGGTACACTCCATCGTCTTCCAAAACATTCATTTTCTTTTCATCATTATAAATCATCTACTTTTCTTTTTTCAATTAAAATATAAACCGAATCACAAGGCTCCATAATTAATTGTACACATCTTCAGTGGATGTAAATCACATGTAGGTGTTTGTGAGTGAGTGAGGTTAAATGGAGTGCCATTTGCACAGAAATATACGGACATATTTTTGCACACTAATGACGATGCCATTGATCCTAAAAGAAAATCTTGAACACATAAAATATAGGCAATTTTATTCCCTTTCATTTCATATGAGGTTCATATTTACAAAAATGAATAGTTTTTTAGTTATATTGAGATAAAGTGCGAGTATTCCCGTTTTACATTCTCACTACTGCTTACACAGTATAAAGGCCCGTTCACAACGCAAACATTAGCATAAGCATGGCGTTAACATAAAAGGTAGGACTACGTCCATAAGCGGGCTCATTCACAATGCGTTCGCGTAAGCATAACACGTAAGACGTTATCTTAAAAGCTTGCAAGCTAACTCTGTGCTTATGCTTACGTAAGACATAAGAAATGAACCAATGACAGTACGTTAACTCAAAATCGAGAATCGAAATACGAGCGAAGTCGACAGATGAACTAACGCCACATGGGCCATGCACTCAGTCGATACCTCGAAATAGATTCTCACACCCAACCAATTGTAAACTGGAATGTCTCACAGCCAATACAAACTTTTAATTTGCTTACGTTCATGTTAGACATTGTGAATACTTCAGTCTATCACAAATGCTAATGTTTACGTCTATGCGTTATGCTTATGTTTACGTTTGCATTGTGATTGGATCTTAATGAATTGTAATGCTGCGTCTGTGAACAACGTTAACGGCTAAACCGCAAACAATAGGGAGATTGTGCCACCTCGAACGTTAAAGCATTATCGATCTTCTGCTCATGCGCAGTTCAAGTTTTGCACCATTTTAGTGCATCTGCGCATGCGCAGAAGATCGATATTGCTTACACTAAGGCTGGCACAAACTGCGTAGTGTTGTCACCAAATTTCATGTTCGACAATCGACATGCTGTCGCGGCCCAAGTTCAAATTTTTGGATTACATTTTGTTGTCGGATGCGTAAAGGAGACTTTAGATAAAAGTGCAGGTTTCATTTTCGTTAAAATCGCTGTTTTTTTCGAAAATTGCAAAATCTAATTTTTTTCGAGTTCTTCTTACTTCAATTATGAGGATAAAATGTGTAAACAGATCTTCAAATAAGGTCATATTCAATTTTTCGAAAATATATGTGATATTAAAATATCATGTCTTTTACTATATTTACAATCTAAAATAAATATTTATTTACAAAAAATTGATGATTGATGTAGAAATTTAATTGTAAAATATACAATAATAAAATTTATTTCAGTGAAGTGAGTTGCACCCTTTTTCTTGATAATTCTTAAATATTAAAAAACATTTAAATTAAATTACAGCATCACACATTTATCATCAAAATTAAGGTACTCAGGATAAAAACAGCAGATCCCAACCGACCTCACGTTTTCAGTTAGAAGTACCTACAATGGTAAACTCCTGCCATATACCTATCATAAGCTGAATGAATGAAATGAATTGGGATGTGGCTAAACCCTCAAATTCCGCCTTCAAAAGTTTGCCTACAAAGAAAATGAATGTGAACAAAAAGAGAAAAACACTTTTTCTCAAAATGAATTTTGGTAGGGATCTGCCATTATTATTCTGAGTGCCTCAATTGACTGTTAGTATCTGCAATCTTTTTATTAATGATTCAAAATATCATCATCATCCGTTCCTTGTCGCTGCCTCGATGACATTCTGTTCTCTGCTGTCCTCTTCACCTCTGATTAGTACCTGAAGTGAAATTTGGTGTGAAGTTGTTCTAAAATTTTCATTCTATGTCTCCCCCTTCCTCTTTTTCCAACTATTTTACAGTCTGAAAATGCGGTTAAGAATTGGTTATATCTGAAAATGTGTACAAAACATTTTGCTTTCCTGTTCCAAATGGTTTTTAGTAGGAACCTCTTCTCCTTAACTTTTTCTAAAATTATTTTATTTGAAATTTATTGAGTTCAGGAAACATTCAGTATTTTTTGCTACAACCACATCTCACAAGCTTGTAAAGGACTCCTGTTTGATTGTAAAAGTGTCCATCCTTCACATCCTATAACAGGGCACTCCAGATACAACTTTTCAGAAATTTCTTTTTAATATTCAAATTTAGGTTGGTTTTTGTGAGCAAATTTATTTTATTCAGGAACGACTTCTTTGCTGGTGCTTTTTTATTTCTGTTGTGTGGCTTTCTAATTTCCGTTTTGTTTTTATTGTCTTCCCTGAAAGTGCAGTCTAAATAGCAAAAATTATATACATGTTCTATTTCTGTTGTATCTAACAATATTTTATTTGATATGTAATTTTTCTCTTTCCCAAATACTATTTCTTTAGGATATCTTCATGGATTTTGATGAGGAACCTTTGCAGAATTTTTGCAAGACTATTGCAGAAATCTTTTCTTCAACTAGCTAAGATTGTTACATCATCAGCGTATCTCAAACGGTGTAGTTCAAAATATGCAATTTAAAATTTTAATTTTCACAGCGTGTCATTTTGTCCCCACAATGATACTCAGGGTGCACTTTCCCTCCTGCCCCACCTAGCTATGCCACTGATCGAAATGTTACAATATATTAAATAAACAATATTAATTTTATATATAAACACAAACGCTGACCATCACGGCACATATCAGCCCTGAGGAAGACCACGACAGGATGGTCGAAATGTCGGCAACTCAGCCTTCGACGCGGCGTCACCCGGACAGCCCAGATCACCCACAATATTAATTTTAATTAGCTAATTGACTTTACTCATGCAAGTCATGGTCAATGTCACAAACGCTTTCTACATTCTGGAGATAAATTTACAAGTTGCAAAGCTAATTTATCAGAGAATTTTCAAAGTACAAGCGGTGTTGCCTATGAAAATGCTATTCCACTCTTTTTTCCTGTCCATCTGTATTAGAAAAAACCTTTAATCTATTACATTAGTAAGTGAGCTCATAAGACCACTTTTTCCTGAAGTTGAGATAAGTATACTACTGTACTTTCTTAATCATTCTCTACATTTTTGTATGTTCCAAAAAATTATGGAGTTGTTAATTTTTTGCTGGATTTTCTAACACTTTTGATTCTGAGGATGTATCTGATATATCATCTTCATTTTACTGTTACTTCCTACTGATGTATATCGTATGTTCTCCTACATTTATTGTCTTTGACTGGCTATAAACATCTCTTGGACATTCATAAGCACTTAGAATATGCTTTTTAATATCATTAAGATGGCTTAGACAAATGTCAATATGTACTTCTATTGTTTGCTAGTATTTACAATTTTTTCCATGAATCAATTAAATATTCATACTTGTGGGCATTGTCAATTATGTTCAAAATGTCTTTCTTTGTAAATAGTGTTCTTGCTGTTAGTGACATATACAGATGTTAAGAAAACACATACAGATGTCAACTTCACAGGAACTCTTAACATTAGAAATTAGAAATTAGAAAAGAGTTTTTGAATAGTGGATCAGACCTGATTCTTCTGATGAGAGCAACAATTTTATTCCTGGACTGTTGTACAGAGGCGACCCCCCCCCTCCCCCCCAAAAAACAACAGCAACAACATCAACAACAACAACAAGGGCCTGGGTCAGTTGATCCACACGGGGCTCTCATTTCAAGCAAAAAATTCCCTCCTCCCCATTTCATAATCAGAATTATCATTCATTTCTCCATGCAACTGCAATAACTAATTGCATTATATTTGGATTAGAGATAAATACATTATATTATAAAATGAACAAATTGATGAACAATCTGAATTACCAGTGTATGAGAAAACCATAAAATAACCGTAAAATAAAATTTCCTGTAAATGAAGACTCAACTGAAATAGACTATTTTTCATTTTTTGACCACAGTATGTTTTGAAAAATAAAGGCAGAAATAAATAGATATGGAAATGGAGCTATTTCTGAACTTCAACTAAATATCATAATTATAGTGAACTGGTATTGTTTGAAGTCTATTGTCTAATTATCTGAAGTTCACTGCGAGTCCACCATATTTTGTAACATTGTTACTATTTGCAAAAGTATAAAATTGACAATATCTGTTTCTTTGAATTTCATTCTCATTACTATCTTATAATCAAATGATCATAAAATACATCCAGACTTACAGAGGAAAGACAATAATACATGATGTTATCAATTTCAAGCTGATGTATACGATAGTTTTTGTTTTACATTTTGAATAACAGCTATATTGCCCAGGACACAGGAGTTAATGACATAGCATATCTCACAGCATCGAATGTGTTAATAACAGTGTAAAAGGAGTCGAAAAAATTAGAATATAAATGAAAGAACAATTAAAATACAGACTTCATTAAATAAAATTAATATAATATACAATTTTCAATTAGTAAGCTGTATAAAATACAAGAAAAGTCACTATACCAGACAATATTTGCCTAAAATACTTAATGAAATATAGGTATAATTGAGAAGTTTTAATTGGGGAAGGAAAAGAATAATAATGTTAATCTGTTTTACCATGAGTTCCCCAGCAAATAAGTGATTACTGTTTTGTTAAAATAACAGTTCACTGTGCTTTCAACAAGTATGTTAAAAAAAAGAAGCAACAACGCACCAATCAAAAGCACAACATTTTTTTAATCTCTTTATAATTCTTTAGAATTAATAAATATTCTCATTAAATGTATATGTAAGCTGAAAATAATATCACTTCAGGAGCATGTGGTAATAAAAGCCAATCACTGTATCCAAGAAAGAAAAAAAAGGCAGTTCTGTGCATCCCTATCCATCAAGGAACCAATTCGGGCTCCTCAACATTATCTTACTGAATATACTTGCGACATTTACAATTATGATTTATAAACAAAAAGCTTTTATTTTTATCCTCAATAATGTCAGAAAAATATTTTTATTTTTTAATTTCAATGTAATTAACTGAAGCATTATATATTCTTTTTATGTCTTCTTTCAATATATTTCAATTCATATGCCCAAAAATGAAATCAATCTTTAACACAGCACTGTACATGAATATAATAAAATTTCACATTTTATAAAGATGTAACAGTATTGTTAAATAAGATAGAGTTATCAGTAGGAACATCATTGTTACTATTCAATAAAATGTCCAGTCTTAATCCTTTAAGTGGTAGATAGACTGGACATACCTGAAGATACATTTGCAAACAGGGGTTTTTCATCAGAACTATGTCTTCAACATCTAGGAGCTGAGATCCCAACCTTTTCACTATAAAAAGGCAAAGGTACAGCATGCAACACATAGTGGAATTGTCATTTAGCAGTTTAAATCACAAAATACAAATACTTCTCTCATATTATATGATGCACTACATTTACAAACTATATCTGGCAAAAAATTAATGATAAATATATTTTAATTTCAAAACTATATCTGCTTGTGCTTGAGAATTATCAAAGTGATAAAGAAAACAATAAATCTACGCTAATATGAATCACAAATTATTACTATTGATTAAGAACCCAAGCAAAAATCATACTGTATTATACTACATATGTCAAGCAGATTAATTTTGAAACTGAAATGAAAAATTGAAATAAAAGCACTCCAAGAGATAATATAAAGACAGAAGACTTCTAATTTTATTGATCTGAGAACCTACTACAAGGTCTACCCCAGTAAAAGCATGGTTCCCAGAGCACGTGGCCTTATTAAAACTCAAAGATGTTCATTCAATAAGTATTCCTACATTGATTCACCTCAGTACAAACTGTGTGTGTTTTCACATAATTTTCTTATTAAGCATGTGCATAAAATTTATGAAAATTATATATTCAGAAATAGTTTTGTCCTAATAGATACTCAAGAATGTTATTCTACCTGATCATGAATTGGTGTCAATGGATGTGTCAGCAGCTCCTACAAATAAATAACTTTCCACTTTCAGTAAATGAAGTTCTTTTGATTGTCAGGAGCATTTTTGCAAACATTGAGTTTTCTTTCTGTCTTTTTTTTTTGTAGACAACACACTGGAAAACAGGAGAGACACAACAAACTACAGGAGATTAATTTGCTTTGTTTTTTTTAGTTATTGTAATGCAAAAATTAAAAGGATTTATTTTATGAACTAAAATATTATATCTTTCTTTTATATAGAATTCATAGACACACATGTGCTTATTATCATTCACAAAGATGAAGTTCTTAATCTCCTTGATGCATACAACTTCTATCATTCTTTAAATCCAAGGCCAGTTAATCACTCCCTTAATTTCTTGGATTTTTCAATATCTTTGTAATTTGTCAAAATTGCAACTAATTGGTTCAGAAAAAGTTGATTTTCTAGTTGAACACTAAATTACTTTTCTGCTCATCCGATTCAACATAAGAAAGGAGTTATTTATGGGTAAGTAGGTCATATAATGAAACTATCAGATCATTCCTACCAATCAAGGAATTTCTTATAGTAAAGGGTATTTTGATAGAAAACAATTATTCTATCAACCTCATTATGCAAACAATATCAAAGCCTCTTGCAATGTTGAATAAAATTAATGCTTTCTTTCCCTATACAACTTTCCACTTGTTTTGATGATAATAATTCTGATTAGTATAAAACTATTTTGATGCCTATCATTCCAATGATTAAAAAAAATTTAAAAAAGAATCACAATGCTTGGTCATTAACATCAAAATTAGGAGCATTCTAATTAAAAAGTAACAAATGATTTGAAATGTTAATGTTTCTGCCTCTTTTGGGAAATGAAAATGAAGACAATAATGTACTGTTTGGATTGTTGTTTGATATACATAGGTCAGACAAAACAGATAATTAAAGGAAGGATAAAAGAATATGAAAATAATGTCAAAGAAGCAAACCCAAAATTCAATTCTAACTCATGGCACAGCATTAATACGTCATATAATTTCGATTTTCAACAGAGTTTAAACTTGGACAAGGAAACCAGGAAATATCCACATCTCATAACTGAAAACCATCAGATTAAGATCTACCAAACTGTAAATAATAATGTTGAATTTAATATATTCACCAATGTACATGAAAAAGATATTATTTAATATATTCACCGATGTATATGATAAAGATATGTATAAGATTAATCTTTCTTCCAATCACTCGTGCTCACTCTAAATGTTTATTTACTATTCTTCATCTGCGGTTCCTTGATTGTGAGACAAAAAATGTCCTCCCCTGAGGTAGCTGTCTGCCTCCTTCCCTTCCCTTTCCCTCAACATATCCCCCCCCCCCAGCAATATTTTCAAGTACATCCACTAGTTGAGTTGTAATTTTATTTTATTTTCTCGTTTTTGTACATACATACGGAGTAATATATGTAGTATCGAAAAGTTATGTAAAGCTGTGGAAAATCGACTTCAAGATTTCACCGGAAATACATGTTTTGGTGTCTCCTGATACCAAAAAAGGGTATTTTTCAAAACGTCTGCCTGTCTATCCACCTGTGGAACAAATATATTGCCTAAACTATGCATGCAATTTTTTTCAAACTGAATAGTCGATCTGGTCTCACTCAAAGCTTTGCAATTTTCAAAAACATACATTCATTTTTGGGGGCACTTTATATAATTCCCCTGCAACATTTTCAAGATTTTTTCAAGAATGGCTCCAAATAGTTTTTTTTTATTTTCTTGTAAGAATAGAGTGAAATATACCTATAAAGTTGACATAGGGCCAATTTTCACTGTTAACACTAAATTTTTGAAAATTGCAAAAGATTGAAATGATGTCTTAGATGTCTTATAAAGTTTCTTGAAAAGTTTTCGGTAAACATGTGCTCAAAATTCTGCATTTTCAGAAATATTTAAACACTTTTTTCTCAAAAATGGCTCCAAATTTTTTTTTCAAACTTTCTGTATGGGTAGTGCTAAATGAACTGTTGAAGATGACATTAAATTTATTTTGCTGCATTCTTTTGTTTTATCAAAAATTACACAAATGTAATTTTTTTAAATATCTCTTATGTCGTAAATTTGCACTTTCGAACAATTTGTATATATTATTGCATTGTACTTTAAATCACTTTCTTGAAGTACTTTAATTGATCTAAGGAATTTTATATCTGAGAGTTCTAGCTGTTAAAGATATTTATTTCTGAGCTTCCAGAATGCTGCTCCATGTAGTAATGTGGGGACTGCCATAACTGTAAACTTTTAAGTGTGCTTCTTTCCTTCTTCTAGCTTAGAGTTCTTCCAAGTTTGCCTCATATTTGCTGATATCTTGGTATTTTTTTCGATATCTTGGTTCTCTTTCTTCATATATATCACAGCCCAAATACTGGAAATGAGATAATTCTATTGTCTTGTTGTTTAGGGCTATTTTTATTCTTATTGTGTAAATACCTGAATAGGTAATTGTTTTGGGTTTTGTTATGGATATTTTCAAGTTATATATTAGACTTACTTTGCGGAGCCTATGTAGTGCCATTTGCAATTTGTCTTCACTGTCTTGTATAGTTACTGAATTCTCGGCTGTCCGGGAGACGCCGCGTCGTTGGCTGGGGTGCCAAGTATTGTATAGTTACTTGATCAGCAGCATAAAGCAAGATGATACTAAATCTTTTTGGTCTGATTTCGATACGTGTTCGTGTTTGATTTCTTTTCCATTCTCTACTCCATATAGAAGTTGAGTAAAGTTGATGACATACTGCATCCTTGTTTCACTCCTTGATTTGTGAGCATTTCAGATGTCAATACTTTACCAGCATCAATTCTAATTCTGGTGTTATCATACAGACTTTTTGAGATATGGAAATGTGTTTAGAAAATCCTCTTTTTTCCATTTTGCATACTAACTTTTCTCTTTGCCCACTGCGATCATTGATATAACAGAATGTTAACACAATTCAAAGATAGTTTTTACTATGCAGTCAAGGGTTAGCTGTATTAATTGCTGTAATAACTTTATCACACTCTGAGTTATCTTTGAACTAACTGAAAAATATGTTTTAAATATATTTTAATGGAGTTGAATCTTTGTCACTAAAATAGATGCTGCTTTTTGGAGGAACCGGAATTGGATAGTGGGGTAAGGTTTGAATGGTGGTGATTAATGTGAACAGAGCCGGTGCTGGGCATGGGCAGACCAGGAGATTGCCCGGGACCCCGCAAGTCAAGGGCCCGATGGAAAAAATAGTAAAATATTGGTAAAGAAATTAGAAGTTGAGAAAATCATTATCATTACTTTATAAGTCACAGTTAACTTTATAACTTCATAAACTTTTCACTTAATTTTTATCCTTGAAATGTGAATTAGTCATTATTTATAAGGAATCTATGAAATTAATCAAATGATGTTAACATTAAAGAAGTTCTACTGAAATTCATATTTATTATTTCATGTATTTAAGAAGTGATTTGATTAAACACTAACTAAACAATACTTTTTTTAGTATTTTAGCTCACCTTGGAAATTGTATTATTTAACCTCTACATACTTTTAATCAAACCTTTATTTAAAATATATTGCCTTATGTAATATATGTTCAAAAAATTGTAATTTTTGTTATTTGTTGAAATAAAATAAAATATAATTTCTTGATACAACTTGCACATTTTTATTTTTTTCCGGGGAGGGGGGTGTACATTTTTACATTTCCCTGGCCTCAAATTTTCTAGCTCTGGCACTGAATGTGAAGATGATTTATAAGAAAAGGAAGATAGAGCCAGAAACGAACACTAAAATACTAATACAGTAGTAAAGCATAAGGAAGTCGATGTAGTTGGCATGTGTAGTATTTACATTGGTGCAGAAAATTCAAGATGTAAATTACATAATATTTTGAACTTATCAGAGATGAGCTGACCTGTTGGGCTCTATTGAACAACATTACAAGTGGTAAAAAAAGTCAACATTCACTGGTTTTGCAATAAAACAAATTTCAGAAGTAGGGTCATAGAGATCCTGATACTTATAAAGAAATTAGACAAAATCTTGCCAATGTTTTGTCACTTCATGTTAATAATAAGATCAAACAAGACAAAGCAAAAATCAGAAATTATCCACAATTTAAAACTAACAAAGAGATTTTTTAAGCGATAATTGTGACATTGTGTATCATGAGACAAAGGTGATGCAGACATTGCTTCTCTTCTTCTAAGGTTCTATGACTTTCAAATGAACGTCTTGGCCTGCTCAACTATCCTTTTCCATTTTTTCCTATTCTTTGAGTGCTTGATCTAATTTTCAATCTTCATTTTTCTGATTGATGCAGATGTTGCTATCAGTCTCAATTAAAGGAAAAAATTGAATAAAATTTCATTAATAACCCTACTTCACTTTGATTAATAGACATCTCCATAATTTAATATTGAATAAATTACAAGATATCATAAAGAGATGGTGTATTCTTGAAATAATTGATCAAAAACCCTTCAGAGAGATTTATCCAACATCTACAAGTATGCCCAAACATATAGTTACACCAGGAAGGTAAACCTATTAGGCCCTATTACTATGAATTCAGTAATATAATCCAATCAGTTTACAAAGATTTATGACAATTCTAAATATTTTTCAGGAATAAAACATCCTCCCTTTTTAACATTAGGATCAATCATTTCGAAATTATAGCTTTCAACTCTCTTCTCAGTTCCGTAACTCCTTCAACTTTGCAACGACTCTATTTAAATGGTTAGTGGACATGTGGCTGGACTGCATTCTATCACAAAGTTAAAATTAGATATGTTTTTGTATAATTTGTGTATGTTATGTTACTTTTAGTTTTCAAGATGTAATAACAGGAGAGCTTTCATTGAATTGGGTACGGTGGAGATTTAGTTATTATATTTTTTAATTTCTATGTTCTTCCTTCTTTTATAAATTATGTGAAAATCATTTTGGCCTCATCATTTTGAATTATTTTTATAAATAAATTTTCAGTTGTATCTGATGAGGGAGACAGAACAGTCTCCGAAACGTCATCTGATTACATAAACTAAAATAAAATTGGAATATAAAAAAACTTTTGGAAGAATTTATTGTGATTGGCCTAATTAAAAAAAAATAAAAAATGATTGAATAACATTTAAACCTCTTAGGCCCATAGTGTCATCTATTGATTCATAACAATACAGATTTTGTAAAATTGATTGTAGATTGAATAGAATTTGGTACAAATAGTTCTCATAATAAATCTAAATCATCTACTTTTTTTAAGGATGAAATAAACCTGAAATTTTCTTCCAGGTTCTCTACATTTGACATATTAATAACAAATTGAAAGATTGAATAAGAATTTTAATATTTGGCTCAGGAATATTGTTAATGAAGAAAACATAATTAAACAAATTAAAGATCCTGTTCTCATAATACAAGGTATACAACTTTGCTTCCGCCGTTTTTTCCTCAAAAATATGACCATTTATTGAACAAAATG
>BOPP01000045.1:1247971-1266840 GCA_017312745.1 Gryllus bimaculatus
AAGTTGCCCGAGTAATATCTCAATATCACTTGATAACTGACATTGGGAGTGGAAAATAGTCAAAAGCAGACTCTCAGTCAGCTTGCATGCAAAAAAATAAAAATAAAATTGTTTCAATAACCATGCCTACAAAATATAAAAATATATACTATATCAGATTTATTCTAAGATGGACATTTTCATTGTCGTCTATTACCTTTTGAACTTGTTGAGTGGATGACAAAATCCATCTTGCCAAAATCCATCAAAGCGACTGATTCAAATGGTATCTTTTTACGTACCCAAAATTTGGCATATTCAAGGACAAACATTTATTAATAACAAAATGGGGCAGATAATTCAATCCACGTAAGTGCGTCCTTTATTTAGTAAAATCAAAAGCGTTAAAAACAACTGTCGAGATATTAAGGAACAAGTCAACAAACTCAATCCGCTGTAATGTTCAACAAAAAGGTTCAGTAGAAATACTCCAAGGTTTATCTTTCAAAGTTACTATTTCTGATTTTATGGAAGGAAGGAAGGGAAGAAAAAATCGGGTAAATAACATTTTTAGTCAGTTTTTGTCAGTTATAGTGTCAATATTATTTGGAAGCTAATTTGACATATCCAGACACAACAATATATTTTATCATAGACTACGTAGTCTATTATAACTATTTTAAATATTTATATTAAAATTATAAAGAAATCGCATACTCGCGTAATCGATGATGAACGGATTCATATGGCTAATGCATAACTATCGAAAACTAACAGATATACCCCCACCCCATCCCTCGGAAATCATCACTAGCTTCACGGCACACAAATACTAATTCCTTTAGCACCGGCTCCTTGTAAACAACATTGTTTATAATATGAACGAATTTTATGTTTCGAATAAAACTCTTGACTGGTGCAGATCAGTGTACACTTACTTCTGTAGAGGTCAGTGGCGTACGCTCAAAGCGTGCGAACGATGTGTTACATCCCCTAATTTTCCATCCTTATTCTTTTCTGTACAGTATTTTACTTTTTCCGTAAGTATCTCTGTTTCTCTCTTCCATCTCGCCATTTACGTGCGCTGTCCAATAGGCGTTAGTCCCCTCCATGAATGTGACGGCCGAGAAACATCCCTTGAACGACCTCGCTTCGTTGGCGATGTCATTGAGCTCACGGCCGTGCGCTGTGTTTAGGTTGTGGATTCGACTGCTGGAGTTGTGACATTGTCTCTCATATTACAGGCTTCTGAGTTCTTATTGGCGTTTGGGTAATATATCCTCATGTTTTTTTTAAGCCTCGGAATATCTACCCCCATTCCTTTCCCAACATTAGTTGCATTAAGAGTAAATGATAGCAATGAGTGTTGTGGACAAAATCTGGTGACAAGGAATGTTCGCTCCCGTGTATTAAACACTAATTTGCTTGAAAAAATAAACTACAAATTCGACATAAAATTCCTTTTGTCAAAATAACCGAACGCCCACTCCTCTCGTATTTAGCAAAGCGAGATCTCAAGGAAACGTGCGTGGATAATATCGCCTGCCAAGAACCTTCAGTTCCCCTTCCTCTGATTCAGTCATAATTCGGCAGCAGTCCGGGGAATCCCAGAAGTCACGTGCCACGATTTGGACTCCGAAGCGGGGAGCGGGAGGTACACTGCGAGTTATGCAAGTCTGCCCCTGGCAGGTATCAGCTGTTTCACCCAATTGGGAGTTTGAACGTCACCATAGTGACCTGTCAGGGGCAGACTTGCATAAATCGCAGTGAAGAAGGCTCGACAGTCTTTCTCCACAACTCATACAAGTCTGCCAGCTGTGCCTAAGCTCATTTTAACATGATTCAGTACAGCTGGGTAGCTCGATGTGGGTTAGCAGGCCTGCCAAAAGTTCACTTCCTTCATGTAAGGCTCGTAGTAAGATAGGGACAGTTCGTGATGTCGAAACAGTGCGTGCGATGTTATTTCGTTCATGTGTCGCGTTATAGCGTAAATGCTGCTTGGTACTTAATGTGCGTTAAATAGACTACTTGGTCTAACTAGTGATCCATTAAAGAGAATCGTGAATTCGAAATTGTAACGCGAAAGAAAAAAACTTTTTTTGTGTGTGTGAAAGGACGCGACATGGCGAGCTCATCCAGTTCATTTGTGGCGGTGGATGAGTTACTTGTGGCAGCGAACGGTAGTTGAACTTTTCATTGTGCTAGAGGCAGGATTCTTCAAAATCCTTTTAGTTCTTTCTCCTATTTCGAAAAACAAGGTAATTAGAAATTGTGTGCGTCATTTTAGTGGTATGATATACGAAAGTGATAATTGGATTTGAAGATGTGAGATTAAAAACAAAATGTATTGTTGGACGATCTTCGGGCGAGCCCTCAATTCAAGAGGACGTGACCGCTGCATTTGCCAGAAAACAGGGGCGAACAGATTTCGAGTTCAAAAATTATCTACGTACTTTTTATGATTAACTTTTTAGTTTTATTGTTTTTTTGTTATTTAAGGTCGCATTAAAAGTGGTCATCAGTGACCACTATTGCATTTAACGGCATTGTAACTGGGAAAATGACATGATATGGTGATGACAGGAGGTGAAAGGACGGACACAAAAAACAACTATGCCCCTGGCGGGACTCGAACCCTCGACCCTTCGGTTCGACATCTCTACGGCACTACTGCCTTAACGATTTCGACCTTTTGAACCGGTTGTCTTAATCTTTTGTTTGTGTAAGTGCATGCAATGAGAAATTGGTGATTTTCAAGGAAATTTCAAAAGGTATCTAATTAGCAGAATAAACTTCTAAAGTACTTCAGAGTAAAGTAGAATGACGGAGACTTTAAATATTTGGAATTATACGTTCAACGTGTAATATGATCGCATCCCCCAAGTCTACTAGCCAGGAGACGTCTCTGGTAGAGGTAGAACTCTATCGGACGATCCGATCCATTTTAAGGCTTCATCAGCGAGATTGAAAAGAAACGTCATGACGTCACCCGGACAGCCTAGAAGTCATGAACTCGAGCCGCGGAAGCCTACGTGTACATTCAAAATTGTTGGTCAATTTCTCTTTTGTAGTTCTCTCAAAAATATTAGAGCTTTTCTATATGCGAATGGAAACTTTTCTCTGAAAAAACTAGCGTTTTCAGAATTCCAACACGGTTTAGAAAGTCAAAATCTCCGGAAACTGACATTTTAACCTTTTTTGCTCCGCTTACGCAGGAGAGTCATGTAATGCTGCGCGAATAAGGGGCGAATTTTCGACAGAAAAATCTTATTACCGGGATCTGTCGGCACAAAAGTGGATAAATATAGCTCCTAAAGTAAAAAATCCTCCAACATGTGGTTTGGCCAGAATCCATGTTTTATGGGCTCTTGATACCGAAAAGTCGATTGATGACAAAGCGTCTGTCCGTTGGTGAAGAACAATGCTAGCGGCTAAACCGTTCAGCGGGTTTTCTTCTAAATTTATATTCCCCAACGATCTGACTGATGTCACGGCCCATTCAATTTGAAACCTAGATTTTAACATTGGGGTACTTTACATGAAGCCCCTGAGACATTTTCAAAATTTTCAAAAAAATGGTTACAACGTTTCTGATTAAACTTTGCTATTGGATAGTGCGAATGACGATTAAGAGAATAGTGCAAGTCTTGTCATTATATTGCATTTATACACGTCCTAATATTTATATTAATTGTTAATGAATTCTCGGCTATCCGGGAGACGCCGCGAGCCGAGCCGCGGAAGCTTACGTATATATATTAATTGTTGTTGATATTAGGATGCTTCAGAGGCAGCAACAAACGAGCCTTGAATTGTTGAAGAGGTTGTTGGGGGAGACAGCGTTTGTGAACATAAAATTTGTATTGTGAGGATCGGAACGTACGGAATGGTTCGGAAAGAAAACATAAACAGAAGCTTAACTGTGACTAAACGAATGTATTGTTTCGTCATTGAATGACAAGTTTAAAGGAGAATATACATAACAAGTCTCATGTTCCTTAAAAAACCAATTTTTCAAAAATAGCAAAAATTTAAAAATTTTTAGGCGTCTTCCTACAACTAAAATATTAAAAATGGAGATTTGTTAATGAAATATGTTCCTTAAAGATAGATTTTGAAATAAGATCATGCACAGTTTTTCGAAAATTTGAGTATTTTTGCGTATTTGTGGGTGAAATGTAGGCACTTTTGAATTTATTTTAAATATTTTTTCCATAAAAAACGGCACCAACAATTTTAATTAAATTTGGGCCTTAGATAGCGTGAAGGACGCTTAAGAGAATGGTAAAGGTATCATGTTCGTTAAACTGTCTGAATTTTCGAAACAAAAAATTCTTCGTCTCTCTACAACTACAATTAGGAAGATACAATTTATTCCTCAATGAAATGTATTAATCACAAACAGATTTTCAAATAAAGTCAGGTTGAAGTTTTCGAAAGTATGAGTATTTTTTGTGTAATTTGGTGTCAAATACAGTCACCTGCTGCGAATTTCCTGCTCTTCGTGAACTAACATGAGAAGTGATTCCAGACAGTTGGATACTATGTAAGTTAGAATTTGTATATTATTTCGTATTTCTTTGTTCGTTTCTTTCATTCGAGATGTCGTACGTTTGCAAATTTAATCTTTTAGAAATTATTTAAAACCTATATATTTGAACGTGTTGATAGGAATATATATATATATATAAATGAATCGCAAAATCTGTTGGTAAGCGCATAACTCAACAACTCCTGGACCAATTTGGCCAATTCTTTTTTTAAATGTTCGTTGAAGTTCAAGGATGGTTTTTACATCGAGAAAAATTCGAATAATTGCCGGAAAAAACCTAATAACAGCCCTTTTCTTCTTCCCATACAAACGTTTTCTAACTAAAACATAGAGTCAATTTGAGCTTTATAGCTATTGTATAAAGCACTCATTGTTGTTTAAACAATGTACGTATGTTCCTAACGTCAAAGAGTCAATCTGCACTTTATTACCGTTATACAAAGTTTAAATTCAATCATATCTATCAAAACAGTGTGCGTTGGAGCACAGAATACATCGTTGGAGGATTTAATGTCGCGTACCGAAACTATTAACAAAATAATGTATAATATAGATATGCCTCCTATTAGACGAGCAAATTTGGTAGAAGAACCCGAAATGCTACAAACGCAAGCTAATTACCGATCCAATAATGCTTGCCGCAAGAAACGTGACGACCGAAATGACGTGGAAATGAATTCGATATCACAAACGCGTGAATGCGCGAGCGCTACATTTAACTAATAATCGTGTTTTGAATCGAGCCTGCTTCCAGTTACGATGTGTCATTGACTACAGTAACTACCATGTGGTTGTTATTGGTTCTAATGACTCTTTTTTTCTCATTTGTAAGGCATTGAAATATTAAAAACGAAGCTAATGGATTGTGTTGCGCAAATGGTAAAGTGAAATTGATACCATTGGAACCACCAAACAGAGCCATTGTACCTCATTGGTTTCCACCAAGGAATAGGAACAGATTCCATACACTTTTTGACAAATATCCAACAAATAAACAATTGCTTTCAAATGACCTTCATTTGGGTCAACAAAAGAAGTTCGGGAAATTTTATGCCACTTTCAATGTATGTATTATAGCAGTTAATCATAATTATTTTATGTTCTGTCACCTAAGTTCAGATGTGTCACTAAATTTTCAATTCCTTTACCATTAAGGTCTAATCATCACTTAGTCAAGAAAATTTACAACGAAGCATTGATTTCAATTGAGGACATGTGCTTTGATGATGTCCAAACAAACTAATTAATTCAATTAGGTCCTGGCAGCGCCGCAATCGTCAATGCATGATGCTTTTAACCAGAGTTGAATCGAGAAAAACTTGTATGATCTCAACAACTTTGAAAGAATTAATTCAAAAAAATCATCCCACTGTTGAAATGAACAACAGAAAGTATGTATTTAATACTCTTATGAAAGTATCAAATGATGCAAACTGGAGGATTTACTTCTTAGATGCAACCTGTGTACAGGAAAACTTTTTTGATTTAATTAATATCAGCAACCGAGTCCGCTCACAAAAATAAAAATTGCACTTGCACTCGCTTCGTCGGGAATCGCAGCAACTTTGCTTGAACGCTGGTGAACAGCCGTTCAGCCATTAAAATTGCCATTAAATATCAAAAGCAATGAAACTCCGACTGCAACATTTCGAAGAACTCTGCAATGGCAAAGGTCTTGGCAGCAATGTAAATTAATTATTTGGGGATGAATGCATGATGGCAACATAAAAATTCTTTGGATGCTTAGACAGAACCTTAAAAGATCTACGGAGGCAATCATAACCAGTTTGGTGGTGCAATGTTTTATTAGCCAGGAGATTTTCGTCAAACATTGCCCGTGATTCCACGATCACACCAGCTGATGAAACTCAATGCATTCTAAAGTCTCAAATTTGTGGAAACATGTCAATGTATTTCATTTAACCAGAATAAAGCGTGTCGAGTTGCAAAATGACCAATCTGGAAACATATTTCTAAACAACTCATTGACATTGGTATGGCAAATTTCTATAGACATGTTGACTGGCCTGCATACTTTCCTCAAAGTTTTGTCAGTTAACTCGATCAAAAGATGAAGCTTATTCAGCAGGTGTTTTCGCCAGATGTTTTCTCAAAAGTACAGAAACCATGATTGGTTGAGTAACGAGCTATTTTCGGCCTGCAAAAAACATAGATAATAAATGAATTAAATTTTTAAAAATTCAAGAACAAATTACAGGCGAATCGTAGGATATATAATCAGTTGATTTGGCTACTAACCAAGATGGGTGTACGTGAACTATCGCACCAAGAATTTTAAACTCGCTGGATTTGCCTAGATTGCCACCTCACAATCCTTCAATTAAGGGTTGGAATCGGTAGATATAATGTTTTTGCGAATATCAACCAACGCAGTCTTTGCAACGGCAACACGGTTAGCGATAAAAATTACTAAACAATTACTAGCAACTATACTGAAAGGAAAGTATAAAGGAGAAGACGTTTCTCATACCGCGCATCCGAATGTCCGACTGATGTGCCGTTTGACCTTTAAACAACTATAGTTTCCAGTTAAGGCTTGGCTTTTGCTATGACCAATAAACAAGTCCAGGGGCAATCATTAAGTGTTTGTGGTATTAATCTTGGAAAACTCATGTTTCTTACAATGGTCAATTGTATGTTGCCTGTCCGGTGTTGGAAAACCAGATTGTTTTTCTATGGCGCCAGGTAATCAAACAGAAACATCGTATATCCCCAAAGCCAGTACAATGAAAATAAAACTGATTTTTTGTTAATAATTATGATCCACATGATTAACAATTAAAGAGATTACTACTTTAAATGCTTATAAATGTTTAATTTAATTATTTTCTTATTCACAAGCCCTATCACCAGGGTTGACGGTTTCTGTTCAGGAGAAATTTTTTGGCCAGACTATAAAAATATGTAGGAACAAAAAAAATTCACGTTTAAACAATCTTTTTTGACAGGCACGAGTCTGTCGGGTCCGCTAGTATAATATATATATATATATATATATATATTTATTATATATATATATATATTAATATATATATATATATCAGTCCAATGTATTGATGTATTTTCTTTCAGCAATCGCAAACCTTAAATTCAAATTAACGCCAATTAAGGTTTTCTCTCTTCAAAAGGTACAATTTAAATGTAATCCGTGTGAAAAGACAGATTGCTAAGCCTTCAGGAAATATCTGATTGACACGTGACAATGGCATCGGGCTCTGCGAGACGGCAACTTGTAGTTCTGTGAATTACGTCTCATTGTTGGGCATCATTTAGCTGAAATTGGAATGCAGTCTGGTCCTTATCGGCCAAATTTTATGTTGCTATTTGCTTGAAATATTTTGTTTTCGCACCAAATGGTTCTACCGATTTTAATAATTTCGCTAAAACAAAAAAAAAGAATGAACCACCGATTTGTTTTAATTCGGTGAGAAAATTGCGGTATAAATGTTTTAAGGCAACCAATTTCCCCAGGATGAGAAAGTAATGTGCAGTTTGAGCATCGCTGGTTTTTTACAACTAACGTACTAGAAATATTATAACTTTACAATTTTCAAACTGAATTGCAAAGCGAACCGCACGTTTCATAAGGTGCTTCGGCTGCCACAAAGTGTAAGCAATTATCGCCGACAATTGTTGGGAAGGGCAACGTCTTGCCTGGGGAGAACCGCGCGCAGATTGAGCCGGCGCCTCGAGCTGAATTTATTCAGGCTTCGCAAGTCGGACGACCGAACCGGACCCGCTCCGCAGCCAGGCGTTGGTTATCGAAGTCGCCCCCCCCCGGCCGCCCCGCTTCCCCACCATCTCACTACCACGCGAGAGTGGCTGCAGGGCCCAACCGACGGCCCGGGAGGTTCCACGCTGACAGCAATTTTTTCCGACCTCTAGCTACATAGCTAGCTCGCGTTCAGTTGCTGTCTGGGGGGCAAATTCTAGCGGCGCGGCTGCTACCCTCGTTTTCTCCACGGATGCAACATCCAGGTCGGAGGAGTATCGGGCGCATGGACACGCGCGTCTTTTCCTTCCATTTCCTGTCCTATACACTCACCCTTACACACTAGATATAAACTTTTAACCACACATGCTGGAGGCCGGTCGGGAGCTAAGAGGCTTGTCCCGCCTGGGGCGGGTGCCCAGCTGATGGGAGATACCTGCTTGGGGAAAATCACCGCTAAGCAGGCAGTTAGGTCGGCGTCGGATTCTCATCATTCACGGGGGGGGGGGGAGATACCGCCAAACTCACGAGGGAGAAACACGTAATACACTTATGGCGAACCTGACGCATAACAAGTTGACGCGCCCGGGATCATTAACATTCAATCGATCTCTGGCCCTTCTAGCGTTTTCCTCGGCGTCTCCCGCTCCGTCCATCCCTTTGCAAACGCTCTCCCTCCTCCCTCTTGTTTCTCTCTCTCCGACCCGCCCCTTTGCTTCCTTCGCGCCGTCCAAAGGAGCAGGCAGAGCAAGCGCTCGTCTCTTGGCTGGCTTCGTCAGCGGCTCGGAAGTTCGTCGGGTTCTTGTTCCGGCGGCCAGGCCCCTTATCTGCGATTTGGGCGTGGTCGGACGTTATGAGGTTTGCCCTGCGCCCGGCACCGGCCCGGCGCGGCCGACGCGGGTTGGCGTTGGCGAGGCGGGTCGAGGCGCCTGGCGGCGGGTGAGCGGGCGAGTGGATGAGCAGGTAGACGACAGCGAGTGGCGGGCGGCGAATCGACTGAGGGAGGCCGAGGGGGGGGGGGGGCTGCGGCGGTTGCTAATGCTGGCCTCGCCGCTGGAAGGACGGATCCGGCCTGCGTAGGTCTGATAGTGCGGGCCGGCGCGGCGGCTGCCGGTTTCGCCAGCAGTTGTGAACCGCCGGGGGAGGGGCGGGAGCGGTTTGTGGAGGACGGCAGGGGTGATGTACTGGCCGGGGGCGAGACAAAGGCGGGGGGGGGGGGCGTCTGTGTCGTCAGTGAAATGGGCGTGGGCGCCGCGCGGACGTAAGCCGGCCAGGCGTGTCCCTCGCCATTCGCCGCGAGCAGGGTGAAGCAAGACCATGGGGCGCAGGCCGCGCCATCCCCCAGCTAAAAAAGTGTCAGGAACCGCTAAGCGTTTGGGGAGATTTTTTCTGCCAATTTCAATGTTGCAAAAGAGGTGGCGACTTCTGTAGCAATGGTATCGTCTCCGCTTTAAAAAGGCATCCCTGCTTGCCCGTCCGAGGCCGGAGGCCGCGCAGCACTGGGGCTTGTTTTTGCTTGTGCGGGATTCCGGGCCGCGACTGCAAGCCGACAGGCGTCGGAGAAGGTAGTTTGCCGATCCACGTTCGTCAGCGTCCAAGGGGAGATAAGGGAAAGCGACAGAAAGCTAGCATGATTAAAATGTTACTTCAGAAGGGAAATAACACAAAATATGTTAGGGAATGATTTTGATATTGGAATAAAGTCACGGGTGGGGATTGATTGATTAGTAGTGGTTCCGGGCGCGTCAACTGCTAAGGTCATTAGTCCTGTAAGATATTGAACGTTTTTATCTCGGGAGGTGGCGGTGATCGTCCCTCGCTGGTTGGCGAGATCCGTAGCCGACCTACCATCGGCTAGCTGGGATTTCCCCTCAACCAGGTATCTCCCACCAGCGGGACATCGCCCCAGCCGGGACAAGCACTAAACTCCCGACCGGTAAGTGTGGTAGTGTAGCGAGTGTAAGTGTGTGTGTAAGTAAGGAGTGAGGTGGGACAAGGAATGGGAAAGAAAGATCGCGCGCGGTCCGTGGCCTATTTGTTAGGGTACTGATCCATCAGTGGCCTCGTGTTGATCGAAAAAAAAACACGGAAATCTGCTTTTCATAGCAGCCGGGCGCACGGTGGGCTAGAATCTTGAAAATGTGGCCAGAACGGAAAAAATAGAAGTTTCTAGATGAGAATTTTGGACTATCAAGTTGGTCACAGTAATGTTGAGACTACTGAATGCCGGTTGGGCGGACGAAAAACTGTTTATTTCGCCGGTCATATTTCAGATCAAACGCGGCAAATTCATTGTTAACAGCGTGTGCAGCCGGCCAGGCTACAAAATAGTCTTGTTGAAGATAAATATTTGTGTTCTGTGTTAGTGAAGTGCATTTTTTCAATATGGAAGGTGCTCCAGGAGATATATACTTATAAAAAACGTGTATATTATTATTAAATAATTAATAAAACATTAATTAACGTATAATTAACACAAACATGAACGTAATACCGGAAAACGAACGAGGAAATTGTAAAATATTCTTAGAAAAGAGAGATAAGTAACGAATTCCACGACGTTCCGCTTCCTTTTTCACTGTCTCCGCAAGTATATATTATTACCTTTGTAAATTAACCTTCAAGTCCACCGACTCCTGTTTTTAGCCACGTCTTTAGCCACACTTGCAAAATGTCCTTACTGAGTCATCTTGAAAAATGACAATAAAATTAACTAATTATGAGCTACATTTGAACAATTAAAATATAATTGATGCCAAGAAGCACTGTAAAGAATACAATAAGTAGAAAAAGGACGGAAACAACTCTTCAGTCCATCACATTGAGATTAAAATCTTAGAAAAGGACAGAAGTCATCGTGACGCGATTAAAATTATCCAATCTCCAAGAAATGATTGCATTCCGGTTTCGTATATTAAATTGAATATTTTGGTGTATTTTAGCCATAGCAAGTGCCAAACACTACGTCAAAGAATACTCCTCGTACCACATGCCAACAGCAGTCCATAGATTGTTGATCCACAGACCAGACATTACTTCAGCCATTTTACTCATCGGTCAACTGTCGGAGGATGCTGAAGAATCAATAAATAAAGCAATATTGCTTGAGCTTTTCTCGAATGTTTTCCAGAGTTAAGACTATGGAAGACGTGTTCAATAGATTGTTAACCCATACATTTCTCTTCTTCGCAAATCATCCCTGAAGGAACTGAAGAGTTTGTCGCCAGAAGCCAATTGTCCTCTTAGTTCATGTGGCAGAAATTAATGAAGATTCCGATGCAGATGATGAGGAAACAGTCATTGAAGATGATGACGATTCAGTTGAAAAAGCAGAAGAAGAAAAATACGGTAAAGATGAAAAAGAAGAAGAAAACTACAACTTCTAATTATAGTTCCAAACAATATACTAAATGAATAATTGTAATTAAAATAAAATTATTTTTAAAAATATTTTACTCTATCTACTTTCCTCTATTTGGTCCTTTTTTGATCTTTCCTTTTTTGAGATTATATTTTTAACCATTAACTACCACAACCCTTAAATATTGACTTTTATATAAATAAAAAAACTGTATCAATTTTTGTCCTTCATTGTGGATCCAGCATTTTGATTTCTTAAAGTTTTGAACTCTTAATCATCATCAGCAACCTCGATACTTACCAAAAATACTTTAATATGAATCAAAGACAGTGTTAATGATTAAAGTATAATATTTTCAACCAACATCGAGACTCTAAAACTAAAGTTGCGCACTATTATAAAAAAAACGTGAAAAAATAGTATTTACAAGGATATTTATTCATGAAATTGGTGTTGCTTTCAGGATCAAAATTTAATTTATTTATTTGTAAGTATTGTACAAACAATTAGAATGATGTGTGTGACACGTGTAAGTACCATCAATTGACACTAAGTTGGGTAATGACTCTACGGTAATGCAGTAATTGAGAGCAATTTAGTGATCACTTCTGTTGTTTGATTATCAACTAATCATATTAATGATATGACATTATCCAGGGAGTTGATTCAAATCCATTGTAATCGTCGCGAGCTCTTGACTATTTAAACCTTCCTAATGTTGTTACCTCAATTCAAGTACTTGGTACATAACCAGTAAAATGCAGTTGCCAGGCAAAGGCCGTCAATCAATATGAATACGTATCATTGGTGTAGCTATCTTTAATACGTATCCAGAAATAACATTGGCAGAGAAAAAAATATTTTTTGCTTTTTCAAACTATCTCCAACATTTTTAATAAACTATTACAAAAGGTCCCGAAAGGACTTTTGACGAGCGAATTTTATTATTTTATGTTTCCCTTAATGTTGACGAAAACACTGATTTAACTTTATGATAAATGGAATTTGGAAATGATATCACGTAAACTTGGTACAATTTTAGACTACTTGTAATACAGGAGAACTCTCCCGTTAGAATAATATTCTTTTGAATCATTAATGTTCATTATGGATGAAAAGCTACTTTGATACACATTGCTAATAAAAGACACCAAGAATGATGGCAATTAACATTCAAGGAAACTCGTTTACGAATGGCATGAAGAGGTCTTCTGTCTATTATTATTGTTATTATTATATTATTATTATTAGAATAATTATTAGTAATATATTTATGGAGAATTTAGTTCTTACTCAACTTTTGCGGCACAAATCCAAGAGCTCCCATAATTACTGGTACGACTTGTGCTTTTAGGCCTCACATTCTGACGATCTCGATTTCCAAACACTTGTATTTAAGACGTTTCTCTGTGTCCTTGGCTTCGACGTTTTGATCGCAAGGCACAGCAACATCTACAAGTAGACACGATTTTTTCTCCAAATCTCGGGTAACAATATCCGGTTTGTTTGCTGCTATCGTGCTATCCGTTTGAATTTATCATCTTGGGAAATTTTGAAAACCTCTTTATCATAATGTCGTGTTCTCAACGCCTGGTCCTGACCAGCTATGAGAACTGTTTCCAATTCTGGCGCAATTCTTCCTCTTTTAAGCCACATAAATGATAGATTTTTATTGATCTGCACTTTGTTCATTCTTTTTAGATATTGTTTACGAAGTGGTTTGTCTGTCGATGATTTCTTTAATATTTTTTTGTGTCTCACATTTCATGTGTAGGTAGCATCATCAATGTCTGTGGTATTCTGCGTGCCTTGCGTAGTTTTCTTTGCAATGCTTCTTTTGCCTACACTAAACAATGCATTCCGAATTCTCATTCTTCACGATCAGATTACATACCTGCTGCTCATATAGAGGGCATCTTGATGACAGACTACATAACATTCCACTATCCCGACTGTTGCATTAGTGCCAGGAGCGCCTAATCAATTTTGATGTGAGGCCTCTTCCTCTCTCCTTACTGACACAACTCTATGTTCGTCAGCTGGTGAGGGGTGGGCGACATGATGCATTGTAAGCAGTTTTCGGACTGGGTTTTTTCGGCAGTGTCCTTATCAAGAAAGATACGGTGCTCTAGCGTGTATCTGTTGCGCGGGACGCAAGGGCTAGGGAAGACAGAGGCAGGCCTCCGGTTGTGCCCCTGCGATGTGCAATGCCTCAGGCCGAACTTCCTTTTGCAGCCACAGCAGGCTGCTCAGTAACATGAGGCATGACAATAATTTCTTCTTGGATGGGCGTCAGGTACCACGCTAAAGGTGTTTGTACATTCGTGCAATGCAAGGTGTTTAATTCTTACACGCAGATTTCAACAATTTTTTCATAATATAAACTGATTTAAGTGTGTATTATGAATTGTGCATGTAATCGTCGAAATCAAAACTGCTGCCCTAATGTCATAACTGTCTATCTAATAAGAAGTTATAAAACTAAGCCAGGTTAATCAAGAAGAACTAGTTATGTTACAAAACCGCCTCGCCATCGTACTTTCACTCAAAATGATTACTCAAAAAACCAACGCAAAAGGTACTCAAATTTTCGGAAAATGTAACATGCCTTATCGAATATAACTTCAAGGGACAAGATTTTATTAAGCGCGAAAAATCTATCTCCTGATTGTAGTTTAAGAAGTTCGGCCGGAAAAAATTAAGAATTTTTTACAATTTTCGTAAATAAGAGTTTTAACGGCGAGAAAATGAAGGACGATGTTATAATTATTCTTAAAGGTTCTTAAACACTATTCAAAGAACAAAATTAATCAAAGTGATGGAACCCATTAATTTGAAAACTGTCCCCAGGGCGTCATGTAAAGTAACACTAAAATTAAAATATCTATTTCAGAGAATTTAAGGGATCGGTGACATTTAGCTTAGATCAATTGGGGAATATCAATTTTGGTAGGAAACGGATAAGTCATGTTAGCCGACTAGAGTTGCTTTCACAGCCGGGTGACGACGAAAGAGATGGGTCGAGAGTTACGGACGGACGAAAGACATATTTTTTTCGTGCATTCAATTTTTTGAAGCTCAAGGGCGCCACAGAACATAGATTTCTAGGTTACACATGTGTTGAGGATTGTACCCTACATTGTACTTACAGGGTTTATCCACTTTTTGCTAATTTCTCGCGCATTATACTAACTTTGCTTCCTTCTGCGGTAAAGCGGTAGCTAACTCGCGCCGCGGCGCTTACTCTCAGGGCCGGTGTCGCGAAATTGTGGTGACGCGTGTGGTCAGAACTCTGCCAGTATGCGCGTAAATGTCTGGTTCATCGTCTTTAAGTGCGGCATTCTTTACAAGTTCTTGTAGGTATTTGGGGTACTATTATTTGCATGCGTCTTTCATATCAAAGGAGCTGGAGCATTCGAGGAGTAATAAATGTACTTATTGTATGTTTTAAGTGTGTGATAGTGTTGAAGGATTCCGCGATCACATAGTTTTTAAATCCCACTGAGTTATCTAGGTTTCTGCGAAGGGGTGTAATACCATCTTATTATATAGTTGCAACTTTCAATTGCATACTTTTATGCTAAGTCAGACCCAAGAAGTTTTCTCACACAAAAACGAGTCTCACATAGAAACTGTAATGTTTCTCCTATAGGTACAGAAGTCTATCATATGGAAACCGTAGTGTTCCTCGAACAGAAACAAAAGAGTAGCTCACATAGAATCAGAAGTCTCTTACATAGAAATAAAAGAGTGTGTCTCTCTTTCACACACACGCACTTTCTCTCTCTCTCTCTCTCTCTGTCACACACACACAAACACACACTCTTTCAGTCTATCTTTCATTCTCTCTTTTTGTGTTTCTGTGTCAAATGCATTAGCAAATGCATTTCTCTCACACAAAAACAAACGTTTCGCACACAGAAGCAGAAACGTCTCTCGTACAGAAACATAAGAGTCGTTCCCACACAACAGAGTGCGCCACACTGCGCACACGCACTCCTAGACATGCGCGCAACCGTCCGCGCAGCCATGCGTCGACCCCGACGGGCCGGCGGCCGTTGTCGCTTTACGCCGCGAGGGGCGCAGCGACCCACCGCCGCTTTCGCAGGTGTTTGTGCGGCGGCTTCAGGCGGCTTCCAGCTGGGAGTTGGGCTCTGCGCGCGCGCCCACTCTCGCGCAATTAAAAGTGATTAATATGAAGATTGAAAGCTTTTGAATTGTTTTCAGAGGGCGCGGCTCTAATTACTCTCGACGCCGTCAGGGAGCAGCACTGTAGCGCAGTCGGGAAATGAAGTATAGACAGTTTCAAATGCAACTTCTACGTCTGCCCCGTCTCTGTTTCTTACGATGGATTCTTGTCTATCTTTTCATTTTACACGAAATGCCGGTGGAAGCGCATGTACACGGTTCATATTGATAATGTTCGTCTTGACGTAGATGATTAATTTATGGGATCGGGATAGGTTGCTCAGGGCATTTACTGGTGTCACTGCAGTGCCTCTGACCGTGAGTTCATAGGTTCGAGTCCCGACGGTGGCAGCAATTTCGAGACTAGCTTGTCAGCTGGGTCGAATTCAGTCGCTGCCTGGTGGAGAATTCTAGAGGCAAGCTGCTCTGATCGGTAGTTGTACTCCGATCGGCACCAGGCGAATGCCCAGATCCTAACAAATGTACCAGTACCCTAACAAATCCTAAATGTAACTAACGCTCCTAAATGTAACTAAATGTCCCAAATGTACCCTAACAAATGGGCCACGGACCGTGCGCGGTATTTTCTTCCTCTTCCCTGTCTTCCTATTCTCACTCCTTACACAAACTACTCTAGCATGCACTACTTCATCACACATGCCAGGAGGCCGGTCGGAAGCTCACAGCATGTCGCGGCTGGAGCGGTGCCCCGCTGGTGGGTGATACCTGGATGGAGAAACACCGCTTGCCGACGGTAGGTCGGCGCCGGATCTCTCCAGCCATCGGGAGAAGACCACCGCCACCTCTCGAGGGAAAATGCACTACACTTACAGGACTAATGACCTCGGTATTTGACGCGCCCACTAACAACGAACCTTAATGCAGTGGCTCGACGAACAGGCGGCTCACTTATTAAAAATGTTACTGTAGGAACAAGAAGAGAGCAAACGGAAACAAAAAGGGGGCAGGAAAAAATTAAAAAGACTTCCATAGAGAGACGATAACTTTATTACGAGTGCCGGCTTAATGAGTCACTCGAAAGGAGCGAGTCTGCAGGTTGGGAGGGTTTAAAGCCTTGTTATAATCCGGGGTTGAATAGCCCTTTTAGGAACCATCACGTGAATACGAGGACTAAAATACGCAAGTGCACGACATTGCTATGAGATTATTTATATTAGTTTAATCCGCTCTAAATCTAATGCGACGCGGTCGATTCCAAGGGTTAGTTGGCGATTATTTCTCAGGTGTTGAACATGAGTTTATTTTAAACCGTTCTATTTATTCTTCAATACAACTGTTTTCAATGTCTCATATTACAAAGATAATTGTAATATGTTTAAAAAATAATGAAATTTAAATAAAACTTTGTAAATATACTTATTATTAGTTCTAAACAAAATGTATTTCTTTTCTTTTTTCAAATACCCACAAAGGAGGCTCAGTGCATCACTTGATGTCATTGAGTTCCCTCTGCCCAGGAGGTTTTAGGGTTCAAGTCTCGATGGTAGCAGGGTTTTCGACACCAGCTAGACGTGGGTCTACGGACCTTTCGATCAGGTTCGCCGCGCGGGCGGTCCCCTGATACGCCAGGGGCGTGACTCTCACTTCCTTCACCGCGTGTCGCTTTCAGTTAACTATGTTCCGAAGTGTCTGATTGGTAGAAAGTGACATGCCGGTAGGACGGGATATTGCCGGGCACCTGTCAGGGTTCTTTTACATGTCACAACAATGTCATGTCAGACATGACTACTGGAGATTTTCCGTCTTTCGAAAATACACGCACCTCGGCCGGGATTGAACACGCACATTGGGCCTTCGTAAGCTAAACCCTCACCCACTGACGGGTGGTCACATTAATGTGCCTGTGCTGAGTATTTGTTTGAAGTTATAGTCAACAGTAACATGATTGATCTTGCTTGAATCAGCGCATACATGAGAATTGCCTATATTGAACCATTTTTTGTACCGACAATGTTTTCCGCGCAAAAAAAAAGACGATTTAACAAATACAATGTATATTGGTCTTTATCACTTCTTGAAATAAATTTTCAGACTTATACAAATCTAGGCCACTTCACAAAAAAGAAAACAATAGACCTCTACAATAGTTCAATTTTGCGAACTGGTTCCCTAATTTTTTTATTATTCTTAAGTTTACCTAAAAACGGTATAACGGTATAATGTATATAGTTTATTCAACATTTTAAATTAATAATTTACCTAAACACATAAATAATTGACATTTTTTACTTTCCATCAACAGAAGCAATCGCTTTCACATTCCATTTTAAACTTCCGGTTTTCATTTGAATTTCCCGAGGATACGCCCGATGCACTCGCAGGCTGCAGCGTGCTCCTCCCGCTTGATAGAAAGATTCATCAGTTTTGTCATTCCCTCGTTTAGCTCGGAACCCTCGAACAATAAACTGGCCCACCATCGTTTTTTAGATTCGATGGGCGTGCGCAGTACTATCCACCGTACACCTCTTCGGCCGACCGAGATAGGTTTATCTTGTATTTCTTAGATGTAGCGCCACTTGGTCCCCCGCGGTGTGGCGGTGAGTCCACCCCGTCCGGGGTCACGTGATTGATTGTTTAATGATTCCGGGCACGCCAAGTACCAGGGTCATTAGTTCCGTGAGATCTAAATACATGAATGTTTTTTGCTCGAGAGGTGCCGGTGATCTTTCCCCCGCGGTATAGCGAGTACGGGGCCGACGTCGGTTAGTAGGGTTTGTCCCAACCAGGTATCTCCCACCAACGGGGCACCGCCCCAGTCGGAACAAGCTCTTAGCTCCTGTCGGGTCTCCCGAAATGTGCGGTAGTGGAGTGCATGTTAGTGTTGCTGTGTAAGCGGTAAAGATAAGACAAGGAAGAGGAAGGTGAGATCACGCGCGGTCCGTGGCCCGTTTGTTGGTCCGTGGCCCGTCCGGCAACCACTGGCGTTGATCGGAGAAACCACGGAAATCTACCGATCAGAGCAGCGAATATTCTCCTCCTGACAGAGGCTGAATTCGACCTAGCTGCCAAGGTAGTGTCGAAAATCCTGAAAGAGT
>BOPP01000045.1:1277761-1295588 GCA_017312745.1 Gryllus bimaculatus
GCCAGCTTTGGCCCCACAGTCATGCGCGGCTGTTCCTCACGCCGCCGCCCGGGTCGGCGGTGCGCAGCGCCTCGCAAGATGTCGTGAAGCTCCAGCCTGACCTTAGCGTGCTCAGCTAAACCCAGAATACATGCTTTCAGAATCGCCCATGACTCGTTCGCTGCTCTGGGATGCCAGTAAGCAATGATATTGTTACGAAGCGACTGGTTTTTTTCACGGTAATCCACTTGCGCAACCAGCCGCTCGTTGGCTGTCTGCAAGCGACTGGCACTGTCGCCTCTGCGGCCGTCACGCTAGCCTGTAATATATCGAGCCCTGTCAATCATCTCCTTATGGTTTTACGGTTTAAAATGTCGATGATCTCGGCCGGTTTAGTGCGGGGGCGGGATTCAGCTCCACCCACCGATCGCAAAGCAACCGCCATCACAGCCGCGCCCAGCACCTCGCCAAGCTAAAGAGCCATGTTCTTTTGGGTGAAACACTTGCGATGAGTATTGATTCATTGGTAACCAAATTATGAGAACTTATGATCACAAATTAATTATAAAGCACTAAAGCAGACTGAGACTAACTGAAATTGGCTCTGGCTAATAGACAACCAGTTCAACTTCTGATTACAAGTGTTGAGTGTATACGACAGGAATGTCACAAGTACTGCGAACGAATTCAGAGCATCCTGGTAACTGGTTTTTGCATGAAACGACCTAACGCTAACCCTAAAAATATAAAGAAAAAACAGTAGAAAAATACTATTTATTTTATGCAGAGAGATAAAAACGCATATTAATGGACAATTCATATTTTGCTACAAAATGCCTTTACCACTCACATGTGTTACAACGTTTTCATCTGCTCCCTTATGCGCATGAGCGCTCTTGCGTGCAAAGGACATCTACCTCCTGTTCAAGTAGTTTATAATGTGGCTCCAAGAATGCGCTGTAATGCAGGCATCCAGCGCAAACAAACGTAATCGCTAGCTGTTGTTTACATCTTTCCTTCAACTACTATCTGCTGCAATTTGTTCGTAAAAGGGAAGCGTCATTTTTATTACGTGCTTACAATGTTTATAACTTAAATAACTTAAAGTAATTATTAATAATACTTCTCTAGAATGATTCATGAGAGGCGTACTGGCTTGCCATGATGTGATCCCGGGTTCGATTCCCGGCCAGGGCAAACACAGATCTTTAAAATCGCCTCAATTTCTGTAAGTGTTTCAAAGAAAAACTCATGCAGGCGGAGTGTGCTAGTAAACTTTGAAGAGAATATGTCATTTTTACCACATGTCTTTCTTGCCTTCCGAGCATGGGGACACATCAAAGTCTGACACCCAACCGAAACTGCCAAATACATACATTAATAATTCTGTTGTTTCAGAAACTATATGATAAAACACATACCGGAAAAGATAAAAGATAGGGAAGGAAAGGATCCGTAAGAAAAATATTGCTTTTAAGAATATTTTTATTTTGACAAAGTTTCAGTCACGTACATAATCATGTTTTTAGCACTTAGATTACTTTGAAAAGAAGAAAAAGATCATTTGAATATTTTAAAGGAAATGTTGTTAGTCTTGAATAAACTCTGAAATCTTGAAGAATGAATAATGAAGAGTTGGATTTATTTTCGTGTATGTTAATAGTACGATTTTCAATATTACTAATATTAATTCTTCCCATCGTGTTTTCGGTGGAAGATGATGCATGTTTAAGCGATGTTTCAAACAATGTTTGGCTGCGTTGCCGAAGCTAATTGCTTTTGAAATATCATTTTTATGTAAATCACATTGTTCAATATTTGATGCTACATCAAAGCAGGGCTTCCCAACACCAACATTCTTACCAGTTACAATATTTGCTCCAGAGTTTGCGAAATAGCAGATATATTACTGAATGTAAGTTCTGAGAATACTTCGAGATGAGAGCCATGTTAAGACTTGTGTAATTTTTTCAGGGATTTTATACAAAGTATTACTTCCAACTTTCTGACTGGTACATTTGGTTGCTCAATAATTTACAAAAACATTGTGGTGTATTTTCGTCAATGTTTGATATAATTACCCCCAACTCCTCCTGCATTTGGTTAATATGTGTTTTCAAAAGTAAAGAATTTGCGATCGGGTTTGGTCTTTATGTCACGCACAGTTAGTACAATTCTTCATATGAAGCCCGTTAATTATATACCTGACATTCCACGCGCGCCAAACACCGGCCAGGGGGGCGCTGAGCATCAGCTGATGTCGCGGCGACAGGGCCTAGGGTTTGATTCCCGTCGGCGGAAGGTTTTGACACTAGCTCGTCAGGTAGGTCGAGTTCAGCCGATGTCTGGAGGAGAATTATAGTGACAAGCTGCTCTAACGGGTAGTTTTCCGTGATTCTCCAGGCGAATGCCGGAGCAGTACCCTATCACACGGGCCACGGACCGCGCGAGATCTTTCCTTGATCTTCCGTTACTTACACATACGTTCACTCACATGCACTACACTACCCCCCTCGTCAGGAGACCCGGTCGGGAGCTTAGAGGTAGTCGCGCCTGGGGAGGTGCCCTGCTGGTGAGAGATACCTGGTTTGATGTGACAATCATAACTATTTGAGGATTGGTGATGCAAGAGTCTAGCCTCAGGTCCTCCAAGAATATCCTCCGTAGAAGGCCTTGAACTTCAGGAATTTAATGACCTACTTGTAATTCTAATTCTCTTTCAAATTAACCGCTCACTTCATATTTTGTGTAAAACTAACTCCTGCGTTAAAAGAGTCTCCGCTCTCTGCCCCTTTTTCTCGTTCCGCTCGAGTCTCGTGCGGGAGTCGCTGCCGCGATGTGGGGCACTGGGTCACAGCTCCCCAGCCATTTCTTTATTGCTCGCTCAAATGTATTTGCTGCCACGCGCAGCGCGTTTCATTAAGTATTCGTTTTATGTGCGTTCGCTTGCATAAAATAAGGCATTCGTTGATGTAATTTTCTGCCGCCTCTTCCCAGATAGACGAGGTCGTAGAAGCAAAGCAGCAAGATGCATGTTGTAAGCAGACGCGGTAGCAGCCACTTCTTAAAGGTAAAATCTCAGCATCAACGTGGCCGATTTTTGTTAGGTGTTGGTTTTGATAATAATAGGCTACGAATATTAAATAATTTTAATGTGTAGATAATGATCACTGAGACATAAAATGTCTTTATCAGCTTCCAAATGTTGATCAACTTCCAAATGAAACTTGAAGAAAATAATTTGTGTTTTATTTATTCCTTACCTGTAAGGTAGACGTTTTGAAATGAATATTCATTAGTTTTGGTGATTCACGGAACTGTTCTTATTTTATATTTGCATTAAATTGGTTTATATTAATACAATTATTCTTGTAAGTAGGTATTCCTTCCACCAAAATGATCATCACTTTATTTCTGAAAATTAGTTTTATTAGTTTCTTGCTTACTACTACATACATAGTGCAGATAAAATTATGTAACGCTGTAGCGAAAACCGGCTATTTATTGACAGTAAAATTCGTACAAGAGGTTCCTGGTACCAAAAAGTGAATAATTCTCGTTTCTAATTACTTCGTCTAACACGTTACATCGAGACGTCAAGATGCATTTTTTGTGGGTCCTTGACACCGAAAACTTTGGTCAGGGCACAACACCAGTCCGTAAAAAACGATAGCAACTTTGGGAAGTCAAGGTTTTTATCGATGTTGAAGAATGACATTTAGTGCAAATTGCAAACAGTCAACATTTCAAAACTAGAGAATTGAAGATAGATAGACAACGTCTATTGAAAAAATAATCCTTTATAAAAGGTAATGTACATTTTTTTAAAAATAAGTGGATTTCACGTAATTTGTGGTCGAAATTTATGCAATTTTAGGCACAAATTACGAAAAAAAAGGTATTGAGACAAGTGCATCGTCGCACGGACTTCGAAGCTCAAGATGTTTCAATAGCCTCGAGATAAGCCTTACGGAGGGTTAATTCGGAGAGCCTGAGCTCGACTCTTGGCGCGGATTTTGTTTTTCGCTGGTTGAAAACACTTTTGAAGGCTTTTGTAGTAGTATAATATATCGGAATGGTTAGAAATAATGCGAGAATGCATGTTCTGTAGTAGCACCACCAGTTCAATAAGCTTTGACTCTTCAGGAACTATTCAGTGTATGTAGTGTCAATGTAGCAGATACATTATATGAGACATATTAAATTGAAATGGACAATAGCGACCCCCTCTACAAGATAACACCTAAATCGCGCGCCAACGCTTGATGCGCAATATAAATATGGAAATGCGTTTCTAAGAGGGCGTTATTTATATTTGCAATTGTTCTTGGAGACTAATGAAGCAAGCGTACCTTTGTGGTAGTAAGTGGGGTAGTGGAAGTGCAGGTCAGTACAGAGGTATTTCTTTTTAAATGAAATTATTTTTAAAGTGAGGGAGGTTTATTAATAGTATTTTATGCTTTTTGCAATTAATTTATATTGTTGAGCTTTATTGCATGAGTAGATGTTTTGAAAACGACCGACGTTAAGAACGAGTTTTCAAATTTGTACGAATGCTATAAAGCGACATTATAAACGAGTTGCATACGCTATTTTTTTGTGTAACAACTCTAATAAATGTATACGAGAACGAACCTAAATTTTGCGAAATAATTATCTTGTAACGTCTTGGGTATTTGACATCTCTGCAAGAAAACTGGTCGGTTGTTCTGCTTACCTCTACCTCCCCACGATTCTCTCGCAGCTTTTTGGCTGAATGTTTAATGCCGCAACCGTTGTGCCGTAAAATATAATATGTCAACATTTGTGCCGTAAATGCCCTTTTATGAACGATTTCATGCAACAGGAAAAGTCGTTTATAATGCTGGTATACAACACAACGGTGGCGCCTGAGCGAGAGGGGGGGGGGGCAGGGGGCAGCGCGTGAGGCTGGACGGGGGCGACGCAGGTTAGCGCAACGCGGGTCACGCAGTGTCAAAAGTGGTTGTTAAATGGCGAAGATTTTAAAATTGTGCTCTCTTGGATAAGGCATTTGACAGAAAAATATCACCGAATTTGAATATCATTTGTTAAAACTCAGAAAATGACTTGTGATACGTCATTTGTCAGGTAGATAATACTTATGAAAACTCAAACATGTTTAAATTGTTAATTACTTTAAACTTTTACGATTGTAAATGATTGTATTATGAAGAATCGTATTTTCTAGTGTTCAATTTAGTTTTCAATGACATATAGTTAGTTGCTCTCCTTAGGCCTACAGGAGGCTTTTGAGAATTTCTGTACCTACACATGTCTTTCTTAGAGGGTGATGTGCTCAGTAATCGAGTTACCTCTCTCTTCAAAATCTATTCCACGTACCTTTTGGTCGAAATAAAAGCAATTTATAATTTTTCTCTCAAGAACGACTACAATTTTTTTAAAAATTGTTTGTTTGGATAGAACAAAGGAGACAAAAAAACGACGCAGGTATCATTTTCGTTGGATGTTGAATTTTCAAAAATTGCAAAAGGTAGGAATAATGTGCAAAAATGTGCTGTTGAAACACCACAAGTCGTTTACTGCTAAGACATCGAAAAATTGAGAAAATGTGGGAAAATATGTTTTAGACGCCGATAGTTAGCAGCTGGGAACAGTGGAGACATTGCCAGAAAGCTAGATAAGACGAAAGAGATTAGATAAAGAGAACTAGATAAGAGAACTAACTAACACAAGAAAAAAGTCTGTACCATTCTGAAGCACAACTAGTTTTAATTTCGGTTTGTATTAGAGCAAAAGAAAATGAAAAATATGAGTAAATATTGTTCTCAGAGAGGAATTACTTCAGGAAGTAATCTATTTCGAAGAATTGCTTTTGTTACCTGTCGAAAATGAACACACGGGCCTATCTACGAGAAATAAATTATTTTGATGATTAAATGATGACATTAATACTCGTAATAGTTGACTACCTGTTGTGGTGACTGTATCTACATTTTGTTATTCAGTGCTCTAGAAACGCATTGAGAGCTTTTATTGTACCAATACCGCGGTATTTCAGTGTTATATTTTCTTTATAATGTTGTTGCCAGTATCTTCAGAAACTGAGTTTTCTTAAGTTTCCTCAAGTAAGAATATATTTGTTCAAAATTGTAGTTGTGCATTTTTGGTGAAAAAATCAACCAAGCGTTCTTACCTAAACAAATATTCTTTAAATATTGTAATGGTTTATTTTTATTGTAAAAAAAAAGGATTCATAACATGCGAGATTCTTTTTTCTTTTCAACGACTTTGTGAGCATAAGAATATTCAATAATTAAAAATTTCTTGATATATGTTAGAAAAAGTCATCAAATATTAAAATTTTAATTCATCACTCATAAGGAATATTCAAATTAGATACCACACACTTACGGTTAATGAGATACTTGTCTCTCGTCAAAGTTGTGGCACACGTTCACTCTCGTAGTGTGGATAGGATTTCACCGACTCCTTCTAAATACTATTGCATATTCAATGATGTTTGTTTGCATTTTTCTGTGTAACGCGAAACAACATTCTAAGTTCGCCTTTGGGTCGTGCATGTCTAAGAAGCTAAGAGCGCGCAAATGTTACCCAAACGTTAGATATCATACCCGTCGACCACTATTGCTCTCTCGAAGCTGAGAAACTAACAGCTGAACTGTTGCTCTGTTGTTGCGAAATAAATCTCCCCCATTTCCCTCGGGTACTTTCAGAGCGATGAGAACTTCAAAAGAAAAGGAATACGAGAAGAAAATGAAGGGCTGTACTTCCTTTCCGGCTATGTTCTTAGATTATTTACTTCGGCAAAGTAACTTTGACGTCAAAGAAGGCGTGCGTGCAATCCATAGAGGGAGAAAAGTGGGCTGCCCCAGCCACGGGTTAACGCATCAGATGAAGTCTCCGAAACTCTTAGAAACTGAATTAACAAATAAATAACTGACGAATTACGGTCCACTTCTTGTTAACTCGAATGAATACAACGGCTTAGAAAGACTTTTCGCCGTCAAAGAAGCAATTTCGACTTAAAATTTCATACGGCTCTGCGAGTTGGCGGAGCGAGTCCATGTATTTCTGTGCCCCTCCTTCACCTTCCTGCCTCCCAGATTAGCGATTCAGAATCGGTGAACTGGGAAATTGGCAAGAGCTTTTTTTATGTGGACGCATCAGGAATTTAATATTCGTCTGAGGAGCCGAGTTGTGCGTACCTCTCCCTTCTCGTAGGGATTTTCGTCCTGCGCACACGTGAGAGCGAAGGCGCCATTGTTGGGGGCTCATTAGGGGCGGGTGCAGCCAGGCAGAGAAGCCCTGCGTTTACTCTGTTCCGCTGCCGGGAACTCTCGGCCAGAATACACAGGGACGGCTGAGGGGGGGGGGAGGCAAGGGACGAGGAAGTGGTGCATCTACGAAGATGGAAATAATGATCCTTTCCCGGTTATTCCAGCTAATTGATTTTTTCTTTTTTCTACTCCGTTGTATAATTCTGTCATTTGATGGCTGCAACCAATTGGTTACTCATTAGGATACACATTCCATTATGACACAGGATCTTGAGCAACAACCCAGAAGTTTATCACTGAGAATCGTTCTAGTAAATGTTTACTTCGATTGTGTACATTACAATTGTTTTTAATATCATGTTAGAATTGTCAGTTTTAATTTATTTTATTATTAGTATTTTTATGTGGAGTATTATTTTAATTCTATTTGACTAACAAAGCCACTTGCGACAAACGGGGGTAGGGTTTTGTAAGGGAGCTGTTCGCTAGGAGGTCTTGAGTGTATCCTGCATGTCAACTGCTACGAAACGATTCAATTTAATGTTTAACTTATAAAAGTTAGCATAAGCCGTAAAATATACCGTATGAACTCGATGTAATGGTATTAATACACTCGTGTGAAGTTTAGAACACTCGCTCCTTCTTCTCTCGTATAGTAGTATCACACTCGTATCCATCATTACATCATCGTTTCATAATGTAATTCTTCAACGAGTTTTTTTTTTCACGCCTATCAATATCTTCCCTTATAGCTCGAATCGTTCTGACGATTACTTACTCGCGAACGCAGAAGAAATCCTGTGGGCGCGTGAGGTTTGTGCGCTTTCATTAAAAATAAAACAGCTGAGAATTTCTTTACGGGTGTGTTCCATTTGATGATAAAACTTTCGCTTTCCTTCCCGAGAGAGAGTTTAAGTTATTGGTCTCGCGAGAGAGAGGAAGAAAGACAGAAAAGAAGCGAAATAAGTAAGTTATGCATGAATGTAGATTCAGGAGGTCGGGAAATCTTCCTGTAGGTTCTTTTATCGGGAACTGAGCCTTCTCGCTGTCGGGCGTTGGCTGTCGGGGCGCACACGCTCTCGAAACAAATGAAATTCGGGGGCTCGTCCTTGTTTTCGTTTGGCGGGAGAGCGTGTTTACCATTTGTCGCGACGCGTCCCCGCGGCGCTGCTCTTCCGACGCCCAAACGGCTGCCCGCGCAGTTTCCCTCGCTCCATTTCTCTATACTTCCCTGCGTAGACTTTTCCCACTGACGCTGCATTTTCAGTCGCAAAGTTGTACGTAGCTCCGTATGTTGCAGACAAGTTGTCTTCTGAGTTGCCGCTGTTCGTTTCAAGGTTCTTTCGTAAGTGGCCTACGGAAACTAAAATAAAGGTTTTTTACGACTTGCAGTTGAGGAAGGAAGTTGCGTTATTTTAGAAGGTGAAGTAGAGTTTAATTCACGATTCGAGCAAAAAGATACTTTTAGCCAATTTCCGGAAGACTTAAGTTGTTCTGAAACGACTGCGTGAAATGAGGCACAAAATGAACCTATAGAAGTGCCCGTAGATTAGTTTTAACTTTATTATGAACAAGTTAACCGTATAATCGATGGGGGCTTGGCACAGTTCTCTAGATGCATTAGTCTCCCGCGACAATTGCGGACAGTAATTTTGGAACCAGCTGCTCCTCTTGAGACTGGCCAAGAACAGCAGTGGTTACCCAACGGAAATATTTCATATTTACCAAATCTTAACTCTAGATCACAAAGGCGACCTGTACCAAGTATTATTACAAAGATGTAGTCTGACAGAACACCTTGGCTGAGAGTAAAGAAACACAAGTTTTTGCAATGAAACACTAAATTAAAGGATTGAACTTGTAATATGTGGAGTTACAAAATACATTTTTATTTTACGTTTTTATAGATACGTTTATATTTATTATATACGTTTTTATAGATACATCTAGATGCCTTGACGCTCACAGCAGACATTGGCTTGGTGCTGTCCACATATAGATTTTGAGAAGCATCCTCTGTAGTACCTTCTCATGCGACTGCAGATGGCCTTATCGGCTTTTCTTCAATAACTGTTATCGTAATAACAATCGACTCGTTATAACAGTTATTAATAACAGTAGAAAAATAACAGGTCCATTATCAGCAACCTAACATGGCCGACTGCTAAGAGTTAAGCCAGGCAAAACGAATAACGTTGGCAGCACTGTAAAGCTTGTGCGCTACCCCAACATCTTGGAACGAGAAACGGGCTTACACGAACGAGGAGCCGCATTACTGCCGAAAGATATGACCGAGTGACAAATGTGTGAATGTACATAAAATAACAGTGATTCCGTAATTCAACCGCGTTCATTTGCAAATATTCTTTCGATTATGCAACATGTGATAACGAACGAACGCAATAGTAACAAGTTGTAAAAACAATGTACAAGGAATAGAACTGTTATTTCCTTACCGTAGAGCCGGAGTGGTAAGACTGATGAATTCAGCAAAAATGATTACAATGGAAGTTATTTGATCGTAACTCGTTTTATTTTACGGAAATATTAGTGGATCTCACCTCGGCCGCAATGCGACAGAAATAAATTAACGAACATATTGGTTGGATTTAATTTAGAGGACAAACATCTTATTCTAGTTGATACAATAAAATATAAAAAATATGTGGCACATGTTGTGTAATAATGACGAATTATGCATTAATGAATCTAAAATTTGCTAATCATTGCTAATCATTATTGAATAGCTGCAGGAAACTGTTTTCGTACAAAATGGTTGACACGAAAGCTTGTAGTTTGGGTTTGGGCTAATAGATTGCAATTCATACAATGAATTTCAACCGATAACAGCCAACAACAAAATAAACGAAATAACTTATTTCGCATAAAAGTTACGAAACTTTAACTGTTAAGAAACAACAGTTTAGCTGTTAAGAGCTCATCCCTATATGCGACCTTATTTATAATCGCCATAGCCCCATTATGATTGCTAATTTTGCAGAACAAAACAAATGCTTGAATACAAGGAGTTCGTAGTCATTAATTAAAAAATTAGCCAATTTAGCGCCAAAATATCATTAACGTAACTACAAAGGCGTTGTCTATTGGTCGATGCGTGTTAAAATGGCGTATACAGGAAATAAGCACGCGCGTAATGTATTTTACTGACCAGACGTACACCAGGACACCGGACAGGACATCTGTCCTGACGGGGTTCATCTAAATTCCTCGCGCTTGGTGGAGAACTTGACGTTTGCTATGATAGTTTCGTCACATCTTGCCTCAGATCGAGTCGGTGACTAGATTAGCGGCAAAAAGTATAAAAATTACGGCAACTGTTGTCGCGTACGTGTGACGGCGGCGGCGGCCGACATTACGGTGAAACCGTGGCGGTGACGCGACAACCTGACGACTGCGGCGACGCGAGCGGAGACGACGATGAGGCGGGGCAGCGACGACGGGGCGTAGAGCGACACCGGGCGGACGGGACGCTCGGGCGGCGCCGCGCGCAGGTGACGACGACCCGGGAGGAGACGGACAAACGGCGAGTTTGGACGGAAAAGTGGACACGGAAAATGTTCAGGTGGAGGAAGCTTACAAGCTGCTTGAAGTGAACGTGTTCGCAGTGTAAAAATAATAAAGAAATTAGAATTTTGAATTTAGTCGATGCTTGTCGATCCTATGATGTATTAATAGAACTAATCTGGCTACGGAAGAAGATGCTAACTCCGATGTTTTTCGATCCCAAATTACAGGTCGTTTTAGGAGAGATAAGAATACTAGAGTGGGGATATCACTTTGTGTTAAGGATACAATAGATGTGAAGAGAAATTGGGTTAGTGAAGAAATATGAAAATGCGATAGAAATTTAGTAATTCAGGGAATATGTTAGAAATGTATTAGCGTTGCTATAGGCACCAAATGAAAATACCGATTTTGGAAACAATTCTGAAAAAATGAAAACACCAAGATACGATTAACTCCTATAGTATTGCTGGTATTTAAATATCCAGACGCAAATGGAAAGGCGCTGTTGAGCGAGAAGAAAGTACAAACAGTCCGTGAACAGATCGTCTGAAGGGGGATTGAGCAACAGGTATAGATAGACACGCACTGGAGGCGCTTCTAGATTAATTAAGGCGCAGAGCTTTTCTAGTCTTGGATGCCACTTGATGCCATAGAGCGACCACAAAGCGGTCGTAGTTGACTTAGACATAAAATTTTTTCACGATAAAATAAATTCACGTGACAAAACATATCGGCAGTTCAAGAAGGCAAACACAAAACGGCTTCACATACCTGAGAAAGACCAGTACGACGTTTATATGAGAATAGAACGAGGTTGGAGGAAACTATGACCGCTTTAAGAGCATTCTGAATAATGCATTTGCAAATGTTTGTGCCGCATAAATACTTAAAAAAAATGTCAGATCCAGAATATCTATAATGGGCGAAAATCGACGTATGGAAGAGAAATTCAGGAAAAGCTTTCAATAATAAGACATCGCAGTGAAACATCAGGATATTTTTCGTAAGTGTTCAAAAGAATCTTAGAGGCGGAAAAGAAAATTGCGGCAGGAGTCATTTTTTAAAACACATTTCGACAGATGAGGGATAAATAATTGTCAGGGTTTACAAATAGTTCGCAGGAAGAAGAGGAAATAAAGAAGAAATTCTATCGTTAGAGATACGTAACGGTTACTAATAGATGATCGGGAAAAAGCAAACGCACATTCTAAATGCCTACTTATCAAGTTCGTTTTTAAAACAAAATCTCACCAAATACTCAGATATCGAGGGAGGCTGTACCCCAATCAGTTAAAAATAGACGTAAATGCATTGCGAAAGCGAATTAAATCCTATGAAAAATGGAAAGTCCTGGATCCAATGCAATGTCAATAACATAATAAAGCTCAGTGAGAGGCAATATTACCAGTCTAACAGATATTTTCATGTTTCGGTATCAACAATTCAAGCGTTCCTAAATTGGAAGCTAGCTACTTATTGTATCGAATTTTTAAGAAGTGAGTGACAGAAAGCTGTTTTAGCAAATATAGACTGGTAAGTCGTTACTCAGTTGTATGTAGCTAATGGATACAATTTGATAACTAGCCTTATATTAGACAAGTATGGGACAAAAAAAGAATGGCTATTTCAGACAGCCATGGTTTTAGGAATGTTTCTCTTGCCAGAGTCAGATAGTATCTATTCTTCTCAGGCATTAGCCATAGTATGATGATAATGAAGGGTGGATGCCATAATACATAGATTTTCGCGTACAGCCATTTGATGTTGTCCCACACGATAAACTAGTTCATAAATTAATGCTATTCCGGTATGACACCAGATTGTGGGCCGTGGTTATGATGTTCTTCGAGATAGTGAAACAGAAAGTCCGGAGTTGACAAAATTTTCAACCTGGCAAAGGTTACTGCAGGTATCCCCAAGGAAGCGTTTTGATGGACCACTCCTGTTTCTCGCGTTGTAATACGGACCTACCAGACAATTATGATTCCAGAAGTAAGACATTATTTTGCAGATGACTGTATAATATATCGAGTTTTCAAATCAAAAGTAGAACGAGGATATTTTGGCAGGATGATCTAAGATAGATACATTCTGTGCCAGAAAAAAATAGCATGATATAAATAGTTCAAAAGAAGCAAAACCCATCACGTTCTGTAGGGGCCGCAATATAGTGAAATTCAATACCGTTTAGGCAACAAATAAATTCCAAGTCCTGCTTTAAGTACACTGGTGATGAATATTTGATGCAAATTAAACTGGGTGAAATATTCAGGATTAAATTTTAGTAAGGTAAAGCTGGAGGGTGTTTTGCATTTTACCATGCGAATACTAAACAAAGAGTACTCGAAAGCGAGAGACATAGTCTTACCTAGTCTTAGTTTGTCTCATTAATGAATACGGGGCAATTTTTTTGGACCCTTATAGAAATTCACAAGGAAGAATATTTGAATAGACACAGAGAAGAGCGTGAAACTTACGTTGCCGCAGCAATAGGAAGAAAGTGGAATGGATCTCTCAAACTCAGAGCTAAGGCAAGCTTCTGTGCCATGTACAGAAGCGTGATGCCGTTGTATGCAGCTTGTTGAAAGTATTTTCATCGACTGCGATAGACCCACTTACTTTAGTAGAGTGTCACAAGCACAAAATCAGTTCAGACACAGGAGAACAGATTATGGAGAAATTTCAGTCATAATAAACAATAACGGACTGAATAAGTTACCTCGACAGCCATGGAACCCTTTCCTCAGTAGTGTACAAAGTTTCAAAAGTACAATTAACTAAGGGAATTGTATAATGTAGGCATATTAAATTAGTTTATTATTTAGTTATATATGTTATTATACATTTGATTTTTTAAAATCATTAGTATTGGATAATCACTATTAAAATACATTGGTTTGTTAAATATACAATTTACACTTTAAGCTAGTAGTATTGAATTGGAGTGTCGTGAAGTGTTGTGAATTGTGTACAAATAGAGAAGTCAAGTGCAAGTGTAGGTACGAAGTGAAATGCAAAGTGTAGTGAATGAAGTGAAGTGTAGTGAGTGAAGTTCCATGCAGTTATTTTATTAGTTAAAAATTCCCGTGCAAGGCAGTCATATAAATGTATTAGGTAATGCTGTTAGTGTTTTATGGTTATATTTATTCATTGCTTAAATGCTTAAATTACAGTTATTACTATTCTTCAGTTGTAATATGTAAAAATGTATTTTCTGCCACCAGGGTTCAATACCTCACCTGCAGAAATAATAAATCTATCTATACAATGAAGTAGCAGAGTTTGAGAAACGGGGAGTGACAGTAAGGAATGGGGGAAGCCACCTTCACTAGATGCGTCTTTGCAGTCTAGAGTTAATATACTTTCAAATAATTGAAAAATATGTTCATATTTGTGGCGTCGTGGCGTTTACTATGGCAGAAGTGCTCGCCTCAGTGATATCTTAGTTTAATGACGCTAAGATATCTCAGTGAATAGATTTCAGAACCACTAATCGAGCCGCTCTCATCTCAACTGAGAGATTATTTCCAAAGCGATATCTTGTTACTGTTTGCTTTTTCATTTTACAACACATTCTTCTATATCATTCTGCAAATTATTTTGTTTAAAAATGGCTATTCTCCAATGTATACGGTATATGATAACTATTGAATCTTTTCCTTCCCGAAAATTTAAGACCTAATTAGATTAATTTTCCTTTGCGACGAATTATATTTATAGAAGACATTACTTTAAAAAAGAGCTTCTCAATTAAGGCGCTGGATCGAAGAAGTCTTTTGTCTATTGTCTTCTGTCAAAATTACCTTCCGGGTTGGATGGTCGTGATCTCTCTGACATTCGTGTCGCCTGCTACTGCGGCAGACAACCTCAGTGGCTAATGGATACACTCAGTGTCCTCTCAGACAGTTTACTAGCGAGTGACAAACATTTTTCCTCTATTTTATGCGCTGGGTATATTTATTTGATTAGCAAGTTTGATACGTTTATACACTAAATTTAGTTTGTGATATCATTAGTAATTAATTGTAGCTATTGCACAATAAACGGCCGCAGCAATCTAATTTGCGCGGAGTGCAGACAACGAGGTTTCGTCCCAAATCCAAACGCAGCGTTTTACAAAAGCACGCCTCATTAAAGAACTATTGTTTCTGTGGAAAGGGGCGGTGCAATAGAGATGGTTCCGGGAGAGGTGGCGCAGTGCATCAACCGATGCCACTCTAGTGCCTCTGACCGGGTGTCCTAGGACTCCACTCCCGACGGTGGCGGGATTATCGACACTAGCTTGTCTTCTGTTGGCTAGGTTGAATTCTGGCGCTGCCTGGAGGAGAATTCTAGCGGCCGACTGCTCTGTTCAGTCGTTTTTCGTGGTTTCCTTGACAAACACCAGACGAATGCCGGAGCAGTACCCTAACAAACGATCCACGGACACCGCGCGGGCTTTCCTTTCTCTTCCTTGTCCAATCCTCACCTCATGCACACACTTAGATTAACAAACATTACACTACCACACATGCCGGGAGACCGGTCGAGAGTTTAAAGCTATTCCCAACCGGGGCGATACCCTGCTTGTGAGAGATACCTGGTTGGGGAAAATCCCCTCTAACAAACCGTAGGTTGGCGCCGGATCTCGCCATCCAGCGGGGAAAGATCGTCACAACCTCCAGAAGGAAACATGCACTACACTTACAGGACTAATTACCTCAGTAGTTGACCCGTCCGGAATCAGTAACAACCAACCAACCAACCAATAAAGAGGTTTGCAACTCGCATACAAAGTGACATGTAATGGTTTACAGCCTGCCCTTTCATTATGAACACAGTCTTTGAACCTCGAAACGCTTCCGCGTTGGACATGTGTGGCCTTCTACAGAAGGTGTCACAGAAGAACGAGATACTGAGCAAATATGTTGTTTTATTTTGTGTGTTTTTTAGGGTTATTTTAAATACGTTTTGTTCTTGCATTCATTCAGTAAAGTGTCTTTTGAAACTTTTTTATTTATCCGTAAAACCGGAATACTGTGTATCTTATAATAAATGTTACAAATTTTTAGTATATGTAGAGGAGCCAATAATAGATAGACACTATTTCTACATATAGGTTATTTGTTACTTTGTTACAGTTCACCATATTATGCACACAATTGATGATATTTATATATAAATATAACATAATTGACATTGCTTATTAACTGTTACTGTTATTTTAAAACATAAAACAATAATTTTTCTATCAACACAATTATAATGCTATACTAACACAATGAGTAACACAAATTATACCTACTCAATTAGAATAATTTAATAACAAAATGTTAATAACAATCATTCTAAATGGTTATGTTTACTGCCTATTTCCTAAATCACGAGATTTTATAACTACGGAACACTCCACTTCATTTCAAGTCACTCCATGCAATTGCCCTTCTTTCTGAATGTATATTCGATTCGACACAACCCTTCAATTCATGCACGACTTTAATAATCATTCGATTGAGTATTTAATAATAACCAAAGTAAATAATAGTAACAACAATAATAATTATACCTGCTTAAGTTACGAGTTCGTATGAATTATAAAATGTGCTATTATTAAATAATTTATTTTTAAACTCCATGACAAAAGAATTCAAAGATTATCACAGACAACTTCTTTCAGTCCGTAATAGTTCTATTAGCAAAGGAAACTTTTCAATGTTCTCTGTGTCGTGTTACAAAGGTGTGCATGTAATTACATAATACATAATTATGCATTTAAATTATATTTAAAGAAAGCTTATGGCTTGTTCCAACGGGCTTCCCGTGTCATCTTATCTGCTGGATGTTTGTGCTTTTCTTCGAGAAAAAAAGTTTCTCGCATAGTGAAAATTTAAGCGCTTCTCAATGTAGAGGTAAACACTTCGATATAATTTATATTTAATTTCTTCAAAATGAAACCATAAAACTCAATTACAAAATAACTAACACTTTCATAAGAGTTTTGGAAATAAGTTGCAAGAAACTCAGTTGTCTAAGCCCAACACAGTTGAAGCTATCGTTGAGTAAAAATGTTAAATATTGCGCGTGAAACAGAGCGGACAAGCCGACTAACCTCGAACACCTTGTGATTGGCAACACAGCTTGCGGTAGAAAGATAGAATCTTACATAAAAGTGTATTGGACAGAAAGAGAGGGCATTACTCCATAAGGCTCCGAACTGCAATCAAATGTGTGGATGCACAACAGCTCCCTCGCTGGGTCAGCGTCGCTGTTGTTGCGTCATAAGGGGTCTCGCCTGCGAGAGATCGAATCGAAGCTCGCGATTGCAGCGCTCCTCTTGTTATCTCCGGCTCAACCGACGGAGAAAAAAGCGTAATCGGAGGCCAGGTTGTGTTCGTTCACGCGACGGGACCTGTTCAGTTAATTGGGCCAATCGCAATGTGCATCCTATCTGATGCCCACCAGTCTGAGTTCGAAGTGTAAGGCGTGGGAAATAAAATTACAAGCAATTTAGATGTAGAATTCGCGTGTTTCCTTTCTGCAGTTTACATATGTTACTAAAATGTCATAATAAAATAATAATATTAGGAAGAATTACAACATTCGCATGGTACAGCAAATGTCACGAATAACATGTTGAATTATATATTTTACATCATATTACTAAATATTATTTTATGATATTTATTAGAATATAGCCCCGATGCTAGAAATCGTGTCCTCAGGAAGTGAGATGGGTATGAGTAGTCAATATTCCGGGTGATGACGCTCCACCACGACGGGCAACCAGAACCAAATTGTCTTAGACAGTTATTTACTTCTTACTACATCGAATGTGTTGATAAGACATTACTGCCAATTTTTTGAGCCTGTCGCATTAAGAATACAGGGTCCGCGGTCAAAATCCGGACAAAATTAGATTTGAATCTCCCGCGCTTTTATGCCACCTCGGGCGCCGTCGGCAATTCGTCGCCGCGCTTTTCGTTCACCGGCAACGGCTCCCAGCGTCGCCGTTCCCCGCCCCCGCCCCGCCCCGCCCCACCCGCCGCCGCTCCGCGCCACCT
>BOPP01000045.1:1296523-1331136 GCA_017312745.1 Gryllus bimaculatus
GGCGCCGAACCGTGCGGTCGACGCCTCGCACTGTGCCACGCGCTGCGCTCGCCGGCGAAAGACACGGCCGGCCACACGGGAACGTTTCAGGGGCGGTAACGCGGGAGAGGGTCATGCAAGTTTTTATTCTATTTAACTTTCCTTAAACAAAAAATACTATAACGGCAAGAAATATGTAGATTATTCAACATTTTTTAGTTGGAATCGATCAACGATTGAAGTGTCGCTGTGCGAAACCTGACACTCGTTTGGAACTTTTATTTTCTCGCTACGGAGTACAGAGAAGGTTATGTAATGCTGTGCAAAAAATCCTCGAATTTTGGGAAGAAAATCTTATTACAGGGCCCTGGTAACGAAAAAGTGGATAAATCCAGTTGCCAAGCCAGTCAACATCAGAATAGCAACGTAGCTTCGAAGGTGATTGCATCCAAATTTCCGCAGTTGTCACCTGACACAACATTCGTCATTTTTAGCACAATATCACTAAAGTTATTATTGATATATCAATACTTGAAAGGATCATTGTGTGTCGCCTCTTCTGGAGATTGTGTACCTCGTTGAGCTAGGCGCCCATTTGATTCGGTTCGCAGGGAACGTTCTGCCTCCTTCAGGAAAAGTGTGAGTACTCGCAAGTATTTGTTTTGTCTTTTGACAGCATATTCTCCCTGTCCTCCAGGCAGACTCTGAGGGAGGATGCCATCACTCGAGTCATTTTTTTCTTGTGAAGTACCTCCTCGCCGACAGTGATGCGTTAATTATGGTACATTCTCCTACAGAAAATTACCAAAAAACAAGTGAGAAAATTTGATACCACACATTCACGTCATATTCACCCTACGAGCACAAGTTTAATATTTTCATTTTTAGAACCAAAAATATTTATCGATTTCCAGTTTTAAGGGGGCGTAAAATACGAACAAATGCAAATCCACAAATTTCCAAAAGCTCACATGAAAAAATGTTGATTTAAAATTTGGCTTAGATAATACTGTTCTAAGAACCAGAAGATTAAGAAAAAATATTTAATAATTCTTTAGTCGCCACATGGAGAAATTATATTTCTATTGACCGCCATTTTTTGCTGAAGTAAAATGGATATACTGCCCTGTAAGTTGGTGACATCGACATCAGTGAGAGTTGAAAGAGTTCTTGACGCTTATGTTATTCGTAAAGCTTATGTAGAGCTGACTAGCCATTTCGACTGAAAGGTTTTTGCTTTTTGAAATTGAAAAAAAAATAGTCACTAAACAATATTATTTCACAAGTGTGGCCACTCACTCACACGGCATTTCAATAGAGAAATTACTAGAGAAACTGTTAAGTGTGTCTATAAAGTTGTATAAAATATTCCCTTAATTATTTACACCAATTTTACTGACAAAATTGTTAAATTCGTAATCAGTTTTGATGTGAAACTGATAAATAAAGTATACAGGATGATTCAGTGCTCCGGTGCTCCTTCAGTGCTTCAATACCCGGGGTCTTATCACTGATGTAATGTACAGACTGAAATTGCAAAAACTGGATACTATGTGTCGTTTAGTTTTGTTAATAATTAACGTTAAACGTGTGCTCGTGTAAAACGGGATCTGGAAAGCGAGCGGCTTCACCTCGCCTCGCCTTCTCTGCAAAAGTCAGTTTTTGTCAGATACGCCCGGAGGCGAGGGCCAGGCAAACAGCGTCACCTGGCTAACAATTCACACCGAGAGATTTCGACCTTACCATTTACAGCGAGTGCAGCCTTTGCGCAGTACAGACTTACAACGTCGTTCTGAATTCTCGAGGCATTTCCCACGCAAATGCATTTCTGAAACCGTTCGCGCGAGGTCAAAGCATCACAGTCTTTTGTCTGGCAAACAACTCATGCGGACAGATTAATTCCTATTGTTCCCCAAATCAACAATGAACAATTCATATTAACAATTAATTCAAAAAGAGCTCCAAATTTTTTCTTCAAATGCACTATAATAGATGCACTATTTATGATTATTATATAGATCACGCCCACACCATTTTGCTAAATAATTTTGTTGTTAAAAATTTATAAATGTTTTTTGTCTCTCTCACGTCGTTAATATTAACTGACGATTTTCCGAATTTTTCAGAAAATGAAATTGTTTTCTTATGTAATAAGACTTTGTCAAACTGCTCATCGGAAAACATGTCTTTGATATGGGGTCGGATGCATATACCCATTTTTATTTTGACCATATTTATCTTTGGAAATATTGCTAGTAAATATCCAACAGTAGCTGCATAAATATGAAATGATTTTACAAATATTGTCACAAGTCCTAACTTGACATGGAAATGAAGTTATGTTCAATACAATGTCTATTGCATGGCATTTCCCCCCTAGATTCAACATTCTTTCGAAGTGTTAGTTCTATTCTTCAATTGCAAAATCTTTTTCGACTGTCCTATCGCGAAGGATGCAAATGTACGTTGCATATCGTCGGTAGAATACAAGTACGATTACAACCATTAATTCACTACATATTTGCCAGTTAAATGAATTGATAAGATTTAAACAATTCTTTATATTTCGGGAGATCTCTCTTAAACTTAATGATGTGCTGGAGAAATACATACCCAAACAATCCCTTTGTGAAGTAAAACGGTTCTAAATATGCATTCTTTCTTAGAGGTGAATGGATTTCATTAGTTCTCACGTATTTTCGAAAACAATATCACCCTTCACAAAAAATTGTTCTAAAGAATTTTAGCGATACCTACGCATTGAAATCCTTGACATTTTCGAAGAGATGTTTCCACTAAAAATTTGGGCGAAAATTCTTATTTCAGACATCGATTGATTATTTCATGTTACGGGCTCGTCAACTAGTGCCATTAATTCCGTAAGTGTAGTGCATTATCACAACCACGGCGATGTTCCTACCAGCCTTGATTTTTACATCCGGCTCCGACCTACTCTTCGACTTGACTTATTCCCATCCAACTATCTCCCACCCGCAGTGCACCGCCTCAGTCACGACAAGCTGTAAGCTACCGACGTACAGGCTGAGGATAGGATAAGGAAGACGGGAAGATCGCGCGCGGTCCATGGCCCGTTTGTCAGGGAATAACTCCGGCATTCGCCTGGTGTAGGTCGGAGGAACCACGGAAAACTACCGATCAGAAAAGCAAGACACTAGAATTCTCCTCTGTGGCGGCGGCCAAATTCGACATAGCATGTTTCAGGTGTGAAAAATCTGACATTGTCAGGACTCGAACATTAGGACATCCCTGTCATAGCCACTGCAATGGAAACAGTTGTTTCCCTGAGCTAACTCAACCGATCTAAAGCGACTTTAATACCGGCAGGGTATAAGCGACTCTGACAGTTCGATGCGCTGTTGCCTCACATTACTACGCACATGGCACCACCTCCAAGACAGATAAAGGAATCTAAAAACATAAACACTACCGACAGGCGATGACATGTCTTCATGTCAAGTTGATAACCTTTACCTCAGCGGACCCTTATCGCCTTCCAAACCGCGTTGAAAACGTGAGGCGTCAGTTCCGGGTGGCTTCGTTCTCTATTCCTACTGCCGGGCCTTTTTCAGTGCAGCCGCCTTTTCCGCCCCGAAAGCCACGGACCAATACTCTGAAGCGCTCGGAAGTCACACATCAACTCATTTGCACTGATACTGATGATGACAGAGGTCTGTGCGCTTCTCGAGCGACTTCGTGTGAGTCAGACGAGCGGCAGCGCTGAACCCTGGCTGTGAGAAAGTAAGCAAATGCTCGCAAGCTGATTGCTTCAACAGGTCACATGACATACCACAGCACGGGGGCGAGGAGCGTCAGAGTCGCTTGACGCTGCCGCCCTGCTCTGCCAACCACGGTCAATTGTCCGCCCTTCCGCCGCCGCCGCCGCCGCTTTCGACACCTCGACGAGGGCGGGCGGAGCCGCGCTGCGAGGGCTGTTGCGCATGTGTGATCTACAGGTGTCGGGACCCTCCCCTCCCGCCCCCCCCCCGGGCAATTATGCACCATTTTTGACGGCACCTCTCCGCATACATTGGCAGCTTTATCGATATTTGCGAGGGCGCGCGCGCAAACGTTCTGCTTGCTCACGCTCCACGCCCACGCTCCACGCTCACTCGCTATGCTCACGCTCCGTCTCACGCTCCGTCGCGGAAGGGTTGAGGGCGCCGTCCGTTTTAGCCCAATTTTAGAGTTTGCGTTTTTAATGTTCTCGGAGAACGGGAACAGTTTCGTTGAAAATTCTTGTCTCTGGTCTTGCTGCTCACGGTTGATATTATAATTTTTTTTTACAGCGAATATATTATTTATGTATGAAGTTTATTTTTCTGTTTTACATGAGAAAAGACTGACATGGTAAGAGATCGTCTTTCTCGAATATGTAGAAAAGTATTTTCTTTCGCTCTTCTGACGGTAAATCGTTTTAGTATGAGAAATAAAATATGATTTCGGAATAGCTGTAGAAACGCGTCATTGTCTGCATTTATTTATGACAGTCATCCATTAATAAATGACGTACTTGCTGTTTTTCTATAAATGAGGTTTAAAGCAAACAATACGCACACTCGCTGAAAAATGAACAGACTCGCTGATAAGAAAACTCACACATCTATTGTGATCTTTCCAAACCTGTGACAAATCCGTATTCCTCAAAGTGAAACTATTTGAATGAATCTTTCTAAATTCGTTTAGATCTTTCCTTTGTTTATTCAATGTTGGATGCATTCTACTGTTTATGTTTGACCTCTTACTTGCTATATATGTATTATTTACCATTTGGTCTTATTCGAAAAACACTATCATAAACACAAATTTTCACTTTCGAATGGTATAACGCACTTCGGTCCTTTTTGAAAGGAGTGGCGCTAAAGCAGCATGGACGTTCTCGCCCGTGTATTCGCGCAAAAAGCACTCACATTTTGGAAAAGTTTTACGTGACCTTATTTCAAAATATATCTTTAAGGAAAATATTTCATTAACAGAAAAAATATCTATCTTCATAATTGTAGTTGTAGGAAGAAGCAAAAAAATTGGAATTTTAGAAATACCAGTTTTGAAAGAAATTGTGACCTGCACAATTCTCTTAGGGCTGGTTGTACGAATGAACTGTGGTTAGTAATCAAGTATTGCTTAACACTGGGTTAAATGGGCGACCAGTTGTACGATATTTTACTTCACCGGTGTTATGTAACCATCAAATAAGCGGAAAGAAAGTTTGTTGGCAAAACTAGCGATTGTCGTTTGTCGAAGGAATATTTTTAATGTTAATCGAAAGATTAGAGGTTCTTCTACGCTGTGGTGAGTTTGAATCGACATCACCACCTAGTTTTCGAGTAAGAAGACCATAAATTTAACACCGGCTCTTATGGTGACCTGACAGTGTCGACCTGGAAGTTAAAAAATTGTGGTTTGAGATAAGTTATTAAAAATAGTTTGGTCATGTGCTGCTCCTGTCAGCGAGCAACAGTATCCTGAACTTTCAATCAGTCACCTCGCACAGTTTGTGCATTCGACGAGAATATGCCGTCTCTCCATATTTTGTAATATGTGAATGTGTAATCTTTTGGACATTATGTTTTAATGTGGGTGCAGTCAATACTCTTTAATGTGGGTGCACCAATCTCTCGTTAATGTGGATGCACCAATTACTCTTGGGAAAGCTGCTTTCTCGTAAAACCCTTGTCGCACACGATTGCTGTCCGGTGCACTTCTTGCGAAGTATATAAATGTTGGGACTATTTTGGCTGTTGGGGTTAACTTGAAATAACGCGTCCTCCAATTAGCCACTCAAAATTCTTCCTGTCAAATTTGGGAACAAGTACTATTTCAGAGGTTCAATTCTTTTGTGTATATATATATATATTCTGACCACCGCGCACTTAACTATCTAAGGCTCACTCAGATAGGACGGAGGTGACAGCAGAATAAATACTCGTACTGAGCTTTGTGATCTCAGGGGGCAGGGTCTTTAGGGTGTGAGAATTTTTTTTCCAAGACAGAAATAGGCAAGATCAGTGCAGATATTCTCCAAATTATAAATCAATTTACAACGGGCACTGAATAAACACATAACCAAATGGACCAACATCCCTTTCAAATAAATTATAAAGAGATGAAATCACCCTTTTGAAACACTTTGAAATTACAAACAGTCCTCTTTGAAAGCGACTTCCCACTTTCTATTTTTGTTAGGAGGGTTCATAACTGCGATCTAATCTCAATAAATTAAAAAAATAATTTTGGAAATTTTTTTAAGAATCGTGGATCTTTCTTTTTTCCTATTAAAAAGGGTTAATCCAGAAAATTTCCAAACTTAAATACATTTATTGTTACAAAAAGAACAACAAAAATGGCTCTTTGTACAATAACAAAAATCACTTCACACATGTCTCTTCTCTCTTATAGAAGAAAACAACGATATTTAACAAATTCATTAACAATTATACTGTCTTTGTAACCCTTTCTCCATGATAGAGTGTTAATCAAGCACTGTTTGCAAAGTTCTTGCCAATGTGACAAACATTAATTTGAATAACATCAATAGAAGATAAAATAAATTTACCCTCTCACCTAATTTTACATTTCTATTTCACGTAAAATTACGCAATATTCCGCTTTAAAATAGTCAAATATATTACACAAGAAAAAGCACTTAAATCAGTACAATCACTCTCTCGAAAAACAACGTGAAACCTTTACGGCACAAACAAATATAAAATTTATACTCTCTGGCATGTTTTTTTCTGAATTGAATATTGTTTCACGCAATTATAGTTTCATTAGTAAACCATTTCCATTAGAAAAATGATTAAATTCTACCTCATTCACCCACAAGCACATAATGAAGTTCCATTCCCTCCAAATATCTATTCACACCCCGAATGTTCATAGAAACTTTTTAGAAGTGCCGTATTTTCAGCATTTCATTCAATCCACTTGGGCAATGTTATCAGTAAATAATCGTTCGAGGGAGTACTTATCATGATCTTGAGAACCGGAGTCGTCGTCCTCCGTGATGTCGGGTCGAATCGTGGCCTCCCCAGGACACCGTGTTGGCGGCTTCCAGTCCGGCGCGTCGCAAAAATGGCTGTTTCAAAGCCGGAGCCCTGATACACCGCTTGTGGTTGCAGATCCACGATTCAACCACCATAAAGTTCTTTAGCTCCTGAGTGCACTTCCACGCCTAGCTCTCGCTAATATTTACCACGTATCGTCGACGCCTCTGGCGTACGTCGTTCGATTCCTTTTCACTCGTTCCCACCACCTCTCTCTCGCTTCGGTCGGCACGGACACCCCAATTCAAAACGTCTCAGAATGTCTATCTATGAGGTTTACTACTTCTTGCCCGCTCTATTCAAATGTAGCGTTGCCATCTTAATCACAGATAGGCAACGGTAACATTTTAATATTTTTAAATAATTTATTACTTAAAAGTAACTGCATTCTATGAAAACCCGTGCATAGTAATTATTTGCATGACCAGCAACGTTTGTAAAATATCAATTTATTTTACTCAATCACCACAAAACAAATGAAATAATTTCTTATACTCTATTACGTTTTCTCAGTTCAGAATGCTTGCAACAAGTTATCACAGTTACTGATTAGATCATATATCTTTTTACAATACATTTCTTTCAAGCATTATACATGAATGAAGCGTACTACACGGATTACAAGGCCCCTTTTTTGCGATTTTCTCTCGTAACATTGACCGCAACGAAATCTACCGGATTAAGCAAAACTTGTAGAGTTCAGTCTTTCTTCTGCCGCCGCTTAGTGCTCGCCGCGCCGCCTGATCAAGTTTCCCGTAACAAATTCTGTTGACATCGCGCTCTCAGCGGCGGGTTGTGCCTACCTCCGTTCTCCGTGCGCCTGACCTTGACCCAAATCCGGGCCGCATGTCGCTCCTCCGCAGTCCAAGCGTCCGCAATGTCGCTCGAAACCGCTGTCTTCGTGCTGGTGCCTCCAGACTCACGTCCACTCTTCTTTCTTCTCGCGTTTCTTCACGCCCGGCACCAGTCTTCCTTCTTCCCAACTTAATTGCTTAATCGCAACTTCATCGCAACTTCCTCGCAGCGTAATTGATAACGGCGTATTTCGGCGTTATTTACAACAAATTGGGCTGGTATACTTAAATACACAGTTGTACAAACGCCTTGTAATAGTTCACGGCCCTGGTTCTCGCGGCTACTATTCTTCCTCGTCCTACTCTTTCCAATAGTTTCCGCAGTTTCCGTGTAATGTTCTATTGCATCAAAATAAATACCGTTCAACTTATTATTTTCTAACCGCTCTACAACTCGCGATTCTTACTCTTAACAAAATGGCATCTCTCTCTCTTCACCAACATGGCTCTCGGCACACGTCCAAACACTTCGACGTCTTTTGCAAGAAGGAATGAGTGGTCAGTTGCCCGGCATCTCCTGGAGGGCTGGCATGTCACGACTGACCGCTCCGCACTTGCCATGAACCGCAATTCCGGCTGTGGAGCCGCAGGCCGCAGATACCGGGTCGCGCTGTTTCACTGGCGCGACTGTGTTGCGGGAACATCTCTTGGCGTCGCCGCTGGCACTATTACACAATATAATAGATAATTACCCTACGTTTTCGTTCATAGTTCGGTGCCTAGTATCTCATCGTAGTACAATTAAAAGCGATGTAAATTCAGCGAATTGTCTTGACCTGGTTTGGAAAGTACTGGATAACCATTTCCAAATGTGACATTGCAAACTACACAAAATGAAGACAAACTTGTACGATTTTATTACCCGTTAACGATAAATGACTTGATAGGAACCGGCTTCTACAGAAAGTCATTCAATAGCGACAATTATTTTAGTAGTTTGGAATACGACATACCTAAAAAAGGTAGTGCCATATTGAGAACTAATGAATTGTGCAATATCTAACTTAGGTGCAAGTCTGCAGTTTTCTGGTGCTTAAAAGTACCTTGATATTCCTTCCTAATTTCTCAGCCAGGTTACAGCACAGTTACATTCACTTAATATTGTAGTTCACCAGCACAGGGCATCTTGAAAATCTCTGCAACTTGTGATAAAGAAAGGGCGTAAAGCCCGGAAAGATATGCGCCTTGAAATTACTCGTACCTTAATTAATACAGTTGAGCGCAGAGTAAATTTAATCCATTCAATTTACCGCTGATTTTCTCAATCTGTGAAATGTATAGAATTACGCATTGATTATTAATTATTACTAGTTATTAATTATTATTGGTTATTACTGAGTATAAATTGGGTCTAATAATACATTAAATTATTAAGCGCTGCAAACTCGGATGGTTTTTGGTGATCAGAAAAAAGCAGGAAGCTTTAGAAATATAATATTATAAATATATAATATTATATTTGTAAATAATACGTTTACAAGATAAACATTTTCTTGTTAATAAAAAGTATCATTGGAAACTAAACGGAACATTGTTAGTAGTTACGTTAACAAATGTTTCATCAAACAATTCCATAATTTACTCGCGCGAGTTTGTAGATATAACGAGGTACATTTCGTCTGGGATTTGCAATCACACGTCATTACCTGCACGGCGGGGTCGTTGCGGTCAATGACCTCAACAATTAACGCCTCCGTCATCTGAATAACAGGTATTGCAAATACGTTAATTTGTCGCGTTGCAGCATTAAAGCTATCGTTAGTTTCAGGGGTTACATGGAATTGCTAAATTAATACATGATACGTGTGCCGATAATTATGTTATTAGCATAATTAATTTACGGTGTTTAAAATTTCGCAAACTTCTACTGCATTGGGGCAGATTCGCCTGTTGATTTGCGAATATTTCGTTTTTAGATATCGTTTTCAGGAGATACATATTTGAACTGGCTCGTAAATTTGGTACAACTACAGATGCAGAGTTCGGAATATTATTTGCAGTAAAAATTTACGTCCTCAAAACATTTTCTTATTTGCACACATAAAAGTGACAGAATTAAAAAAAACACACAATTTTCAGTGCTTGGAAATTAGAAAAACAACGTATTTTCCGACACTTGTTCGGTGTTTCTACGCGTCAATCATGTTCTACTAATTAGACTGTTGTAAACTGAGATGTGTTCTGATCAATAGTAGTGTTAATAAAAAATCGCAAACTTTTGAGTTGTATTACTTTTGCATGTGACATTGATGTAATATTAGTTGTAAAGGTTTTACTTTCAAAATATGATATTAGGTGGTGAGAAATATTTTTTGATGTTGTTGCCTCATTCGAAAAGTCAGTATCTGGAAGAGCTGCATGGAGGAAACAACATACTTCGTGTTTTTTAAGTACAGGAGACGTAATATCTAATAGTGCAAGTTAATTATTTTTTTTATTAATTTATTATTCTTTAGGAAACGAAACTTGTTTCGTTTAATTTTTTTGTTATTTAAGGTCGCATCAACTACTAGGTTATTGGCGACCACTATTGCGTGTAACGTTATGGTAACTATGAGGATCACACGATATGGTGATGATAATAGGGGTGAAAGGACGAACACAATACAATCATGCCTGCGGCGGGACACGAACCTGCGACCCTTCGGCACTACCGCCATAGCGATCTCGGCCATCCAGAGCGGCTCGTTTAATTTTGTTTCATAGATAGATTATCATTTAAAAATATTCACACAATTATTAAAATGTATGCGTAATTTAACGATAATTATTACTGTCTCGTATAAGTATGTACATACAGAGTAATGTACGAAGCATAGAGAAAGTTAGATAATGCAGCAGAAAATCGATTTTGAGATTTCAACGAAAATAGACTTTTGGGGTACTCTCATACTGAAAGAGTGTTTAAAAAACTTGCGTTCATCTGTCGTGTTTACGTTTATGTAGTCCCATGCAGAACATTTAGCACTATATGTATAAAACATTGAGGAAAAAAGTTGGAGCCATTTTTGAGAAAGGTTTTTTGTATTTTTTATCACGTAGTCGGTATTTTACTCAAACATACACTACACGCGAAAAGTACTAAAATTTCCAAAAAGTGTACGTTACTTCAATTAAAGAACCGATTGTGAAGAAGAAATTTCATTTCAAAAAAATGCTAACTCAAATATTTTAGTAGTAGGAATACTTTGAAAAGATGAAAACATTCGTATGTATGCAAAGTACCCCAAAATTAAATAATGAATCGGAAAAACGCAGAGCTTCGATAAGGATCACATGCGCCGGGGGAATATTCTTTTCGTAGCGTTAGACCGGGAGAGAGTCTCAGAGCATCAACTGATTTCACTGCAGTGCCTCTGACCGGGAGGTCATAAGTTCGAGTCCCGACAGTGGCAGCAAATTCCGAGACTACCTTGTCAGCTCGGTCGAATTCTGCCGCTGTCTGGAGGAGAATTCTAGCGGCCGGCTGCGCTCATCGGCAGGTTTGGTTTTTGTTGTAGATACTGCGGCAGTACATTATCAGTTTCTTCGAGTAATTGTGTCTCGGAATGGAATAGCGGGTCAATGGGTCAGTTTCTTCGAATACCGCAAGTGAAACTGCAAACTCATTGCGAATTCTCACTTCTTCACTACTCTCATCATCAATAATTCCTGATACGCTTGTCCCATTGTCATCTTGAGTTTGCACAGCTGACATCTCCACTGTCCTCAGATTACTAGGTTCTCAGGTGTTAAATATTTTCTCACTTCTTCCTTAATTGCATTCAGAACTGGTATAGAGAGGAGATTTTTCTGAACAATTGCTCGTCGCTGGTCCGCTATTCTTTGCTCACTAACTTTACAATCCGGGAAACGCTGAGGGAATCTTTAATGTAACGTTTGTCGATAGGCCGTAGTGTCAGTCTCCATTTTGGTAGTGGTGTAGTATTCACGCATGATGAAGGTCTTTATTTCTGAAGTGCATTCCCCCATTGTGCGTGGCCTGCCTGCCGCGGTGGGCGCTGGAGACAACAGAGCGCTTCTCTTGCGTCAGGTGCAGTTGTAAGGGGAGATGTACGGGGGCTGCTCTCTTTGGCTGTGGCATTTTGGGGTTATCCCCGACCAGGGCCGCCTGTTCAGGCTTTCCTGATCACACGGCTCGCATGCTGACCTCGCAGCGTGCTCCGAAGGTGCCGGCCGCTGCCGCCAGGCAACGGCAGTGCTTTTTCACGAGGCCTTAAGATCAATTCCCGTGTCCCATATCGTATGGGGTGTGCCTCGCCCAATTTTGTAATGTTGCCCGTGCTTCCCACGTGCTAAGTTTTCCAATTGCTCGGAACGTAGGACAGCAGGTTTGGGAGACATCGCTATCGCTATGGCTATCGCTATTGCTATCGCTATCGCTATCGCTATGGCTATCGCTATCGCTATGGCTATCGCTATGGCTATCGCTATGACTATCGCTATCGCTATGGCTATCGCTGTCGCTATCGCTATGACTATCGCTATGGCTATCGCTATCGCTATCGCTATCGCTATCGCTATCGCTATCGCTATGGCTATCGCTATGGCTATCGCTATCGCTATTGCTATCGCTAGTGCTAGTGCTAGAGCTATAATTGTACCAATATTACTATATAATTTGCATGTTATATTATCTTATTTATGTAGTTCGCTGTCGCCGAGGTATACCCAATTACAGTTTTAATAAATTTATCTTTATCTTTCATCATTGTATCTTTTTTCCTACAGTTAAAGACTTCAATTAGGTTCTTCTCTAAGAAACCGCATCTAGTGGATTTGCAACCAATTTACTTGGAGTCATGCATCATTAATCTTTGTTCTTCTTTCAACCTGCAAAGTAGACTTAAAATATGAATGAGTCATTCCATGTACTGTTCCTCTTTTGAGGTGAACGAAAGGTATTGTACCTGGCACAGGGAATAAAATGAATTTTATTTTTGAGTTTGCTCTGTGTTCCCAAAATCGGAGTCATTTTTCATAAAAAAGTGCCCTGACACAATAAAGTTGTGGTCAATAATGTGTTAATTACTGGCTTTGTATGTCACAATTTTCATCCAAGTGAGATCAATTTTGAAGTTGAGATTTTTACCTGTGCCCGTATCACTAAAGAGGATTAAATATTTTATCCAAGATGATTATTCAGTAATGGGTGCAGATAAACAAGAAACTATTTTTGAGAGACCCTGGAAGCTGTTGTTTCGTTCTACTTTCGACATACCACAATTGCACGCAGTGGTATGGGCAACTTGTTGGCTGCTTCTACATTGTGCTGACCCCTAGAGATGATGTATTGAAATTTAACTCACGCCGTTTTAGCGCGTGATGGAACAATGTTAAAACCAGTGCATCTAATTCAAATCTTCCCAAATTTGACTTTGCGTCAAATGTGTATCCACGACTGACTTCGTTCTCATTTTCAAATACACAACACTCCCCACTACTGGTGTGGTTAGCGGCCTGTTATAATGTTTATTATCGTGATGGCGCCAACGGCAAATCCTCCCAAATTGAGCATCCAACCTCGAAATTCGCGCGCGTTTGGCTCGCGCAGCCTCGGAGCGTCTGCTGCGGCGGAGCCAACGATGGAGGCGGCCGCGCGCTGTTTGTGCTTGGGGGCTTGGGCTGGGCGGAGGGCGGTTGCGCCAAGACGGGCTCTCAGCGCACCAGGCAGCGGCGTCTCTTTGCACCGCCCTTTCCAACGCATCGTAACCACACTTTCACGTGTCACGCATTACACCTGTTCAAGTCTTCGGATATTTTGCATCTAAATAGAGGTCTGAGAAAAAGGATAAAAATAAAACATCATTAATGTAATTGTTAAAGAAAATGTATTTACGTATAGAGCGCGCGAGGTTAAGAATGAAGTACGCTCTCCTATGGCGACAGTGATGCCAGATGTGGCGCCTCCTGCTGCACTGTATGAAATAAACGTTATGCGCCTGATAGTGCCGACCAATTCCGCAACGGGGCGCAGCGCTAGTTTAGCGCTAAATTAGTTTGTCTCTGACCTGTCTACATTTATGAAAGGGTATTTTCTTCCCTTTCGTCAAGTCCAGAACTATTCTTATGAGACTGCGGTGAACAGTAAAAGGATTTCGGTTGAGCTTCTCACCACTTTTGTGTCATAAGGAACCACAAAGAAACATTAATTTAAAAGTGCGCCACTATTTCAATACAATATCTGAAATTGACACCAACTACATGCAGTTGCAAAAAGGTCAAAGCTCTTGTTCCCTTATTAACAGCAAAGAAATAATACGTTTTCATTACCGAACAAATATTGAAAATTCTTCTGGCCACAAAATACGCCGGGCCCACGGAAACGAACTGGTCTGATCGACGGAGAACCGAGCTGTATCGCGCCGGGGAAGGGGGGGGGGCAGGCAGATCCCAGTAGGCAGTGAGTACGCTTCCCGATCGAATATTTACTTAAAAACATTCATTCACCGGCAAAGTGATTTTCATTACGTACCTTCATACTGTAAATGATCTTGGCAGTGCGGGTTACGCCGCGTCGAAGGCTGTGTTGCCGACGTTTCGACCATCTTATCGTGGTCTTCGTCAGGGCTGGTCTGCTTGAAGAGGGTCTGCCTGAAGCGGCGTCACCCAGACAGCCAAGATCATTCACATGACTCCGCCCACCGAAGCCTACGCCTTCACGTGCCTTAATGTTGGTTCTCCTCCGTCTGCAAAGGCTCAATCGCCTCCAGACCGTCCGAGTCACACTGCATTCCTGGGATCTTTCATCATCGAGGTTATGATAACTGCTTTCATCCTGCACTTCATCCACTCTCCACATTTCAGTTTCCAGTTTTTTACACTGGAACATTCTTCACGCAAACGAATGCACTTCCCTGCGGATTGCACGAAGTCGTCATATTTGGCTCCCTGCTATTGACAGGAATAGTTCGACTTTTCTTCTTTTTATTTGGAGTTTTAATTGAACCATTGGCAGCTTCACGACCAGTAGCAAAATCAGTTACACCGACAGCTACTGCTGTTTTGTCTACAATTCATTGTACTTGTTTCCTCGATTCTTCGCTTTTAAGTAGTTATAAACATTAACAACTATTTGTTTTCTCCATGAAGCACGCTTAAACAAGCTTTATGGATGGTGGATCACACATTCTAAATTAATTTTGAAAAAAGAAAGTTAACAATTTGTAAATTAATAAATTTATCACAATGTAAAAACCCTAATGAAGGAAAGTAAATGATATTTAATTTAAATATGACGTGATTAAAACCATATATCTGCAACGTAAAACATCAATAAAACGCAGGCGTCGAACACACGTAAAATACCGGAGCGCCAACTTTCTGAGCACTGTATGATACGGCAACCGAAGCACATGACATCTTAGCTGTGCCTGGTCCAACAGCCGAACGTATCACTTTACACAAAAAATTAATAAATTCTAAATATATTTACAACGATTTGTTGAAAATATATATTGTATTCGATGTATAATTTTACTATTAAATTGTTGTTAAGATAAAATTATGTTAATGAGGATTTAAAATAGTTGTGAAATCTTAATACGTGGGGAAGGATGTTTCTTTACCGAAAAAGCTCATAACACCCGTGTACTTCATTCTTATTCCCAGACGCGCTATAGAAGTATATTGGTTGAGGTGTCGTTAATAGTCCGTTAGGTCGTGAGGTGACGGTCTTCCTTCCCTGCGGATGGTGATATCCAGCGCCGACCCACACGTCAGCATATTCCTCACCAGGTATCTCCTCTCAGCGAAGTACTTTTCCAGCGCTAAGCTCCTCATTGGGCTAGCTTCCGGACAAGCTCTAAGACTCTCTTCGGACTGGTCTCGCGACATATGCGCTAGGGGAGCACAAAAGAGTAAATGTGTGTGTGTGAGGGGAGCTTGATTTGATTGATTGATTATCCGTGATCCTGGCGCGTCACTGCCATGTCATTGGTCCCGTAAGGGAGAGAACTCGGCCCAGCTGTCTGGCCAGTGTTGAAAACCCTGCCATCATGGGGACTGGAAACTTAGGACCTCCCGATCAGAGGCACTGCAGGGGCGTGATACGAAAAGAGAGGGGAAGAAAAGATTAGGCACGGTTCGAGGCCTATTTGCTACGACGCTGTTCTGGCATTTGCTTGAAATTTATCTGACGGTTGAATACGGACAGATGAAAATAAGGTCAATGGGACACAATTGAACAAAAGAAGATGGGGAGAATAAAATAACACAAAAAAATGGGACAAAACGGAAAAAGCGGGGACAAGAGGGACAAAATTGGACAAGCGAATGTTGAGGCAAAATTGAACAAGGAGGTGTTGAGACAATATGGAACAAGGGAACAAAATTAAGCAAGGAGGGAAACGGAAAAGGGAGACGAAGGGACAAATGGTACAAATGGAACAAAAGGGAAAATGGTGCAAAGGGACAAATGAAACAAATATGAGAAGGGGACAAAGGGGACAAAACTTTCGATTTCTTGTAAAACTAAGGAAGAAAAATGTCACAGCTTCAAATTGCATTACATTTAGTGGAATGTTAAAAAAATTGTAACTTAAATAGATCTATACCAAAACATTTGTAAAAGTAGAATATGTTTACATTTATTGTTAAAAATTGTGTTTTGTGGCAACAACATATTTATCGAACGATTTAAGAGCTCTGGTAAACTAAACCCGAGAGTCCGCTAAAATATGTTTAATGAACTCACGAGTATTTTAACGGGCGAAGCTAGGGATACGCTCTTCGTGCGTTGTTTAGATTGTTGGTTGCTAAGGAGCTAAGCGCGTGTTTACTGACGTAAATAAAAAAATATATTTCGTAAATAGGTAAATTGCTGAAAACATTGAATTAGTTTTTGAGCTTGTTTTAATTATTAGTAGATAAACTATAAATATATCTGGTACCGTTCGTAAATACATGTGTTAAAATATAGCTAATTAAAATCACAACGCTTTGGGTCTCACGCGATAATTGATTCATTCACATGTTCTATTTAGTTACTCTGGATTTCAGCTCATTTTTGTATCTCAGCTCAACGATTTACTAATGTTGCTCACTTACGGCATGATCTAACATGAGAAATACGTAGCTGCAAGGTAATAAAATATTCTTCCACTCGTATATTGAAAGGTGATTGCATTTTCATCTGTTGTTTTGTTTCCAATTGCAAAACCTTGAACTGATGAAAACAACATAAAACAGAAATAACCGTTATAAAATAAACGTATTGAATTTCCGTAACATGCACCACCACATGCCAGAAAATAAAATGGAATACGTTGTTACAATTTGTTTAAAAAATATGTTACTGTCTAACAAAACAAAAACAAAAAAAGGGATTGGCTTAAAATTGAATTTGAAAACTATATCATTAAAACAAAGAAATTAAGAAAGGAATACAAATGCTAAATTGTCACCGTAGAAGGGAAGAAGTATAAATTTGAATTGGGGTTTTCGCTCCATCTGCCCCCCACAGCGCGGGGCTGTAGCCTCTCACTGCACTGCAACGCGCTCCCTTTGATTCCTGCGCCCGTTTCCCCCTCAATGCGCCGCCCTCCCCGTTGGCGTTCAGTTGCCGTGGAGACGAATGCCCCCCCCCTCCCAGAGGCTGTGTATTTTTCGCTCGAGAGTATTAGTGCTTCACCTGTGTTTTATGTTCCTTAGTAAGTGCTGTGTACACATAAATAACCTCCTCCCCCCCCCGGATTCAATCCCGGGCTGAATGATATTGCTTTCGGGTAATGTGCTGGCGATATTTATTCGAGTGCTTGAATGAGATTTAAGCTTTGATGCTGCGATTATAATACTTCTGGATTGGCCCATTTCAATAAATTATTAGCGTTCAATGGGAAACTGTCTGCGAAACGGCGATTTTTTCCAATGGGGAGAAATTTATGACTACTGGGAGGGTTTGTTTCGTTCGAGACTTTCGGAGCTCAAAGTCTGTTGATGCTCTTTCGCGTTTAACACGGGGATTGGTGTGAATTTTTTAGTGATGAAACTTTACTGTCGACTCATTAAGTCACTAGGATTCATCAATGTTTACGGAGGGAAACGTATCGTAAGATGAAACCTCATTTTTCTCTGAGCCCGTGATAAATGGAAGAGATAGAGTAGCAAAACTCTTAATGAATTCAATGTACCTTCAAATTTTAGGGAAACGTGATTAAGTTTCAGTAGGAAAGTTATCAATAGACCCCTTTATACAATGTAATTAAAGTTTCCAATAATATTTTTCTTATAGTATAATTCATTGTACTTCCATATTCAAGCCGTATTATTTTTTCAAAGAGAGATTTCGAGCAATCGTTCTTTTTCTTTTTCGTCAATTTCATCCCCTGGCGTCTGTCGCTTGGGGCGATAGTCCCTTGTTCTTTTCAATTTCGTTCTCGTACTGCTAATTAGTGCTACTTAAAACAATTGAAGTTGGCCGCGAGGCGAAGCCATCAGAGGAGAGGGGGTGGGGTGGGGTGGATGGGTGGGTTGGGGGGGAGCGGAAGCTGCCCGCGGCGAAGCGCGCGGGTGCTGAGGGAGAAGAAGGCGTTCCTTGAAGGAGAATCGGCAACGCTGGCGCCTGAAGCGCAATGCGCGCTGCCAGCACAAGGGCGAGTTGCGCGAAAAAATGAGGATCGTTTGATTGGTGTGTACTTCATTTTTTTCTCGCTACCACTTTCGCAGTATACAGAAAGTTATGCAATGCAGCGCGAAAAATCGGCAAATTAGAAGAAAGCTCTTATTACAGCTTATCTGGCAACAAAGAAGTGGATAAATTCAGTTGCTAAGTTTAGAAAAAAATCCTCTAAAACGTGCAGAATCCATGTTTTGTGGGTCCTTAATACCGAAAAATCGAATGACGGCAAACTGTTTGTCTGTCCGCTAGTCTGTCCGTCTGTGAACAACTTTCGAAAACTAGCGGCTAAACCGTTCAGCCGATTTTCTCCAAATTGATATTCTCCAATCGATCTGGCTGGCGTTGCGGCTCCTTGAATTTGAAACCGATATTTAAATTTTGCGGGGTACTTAACACGAAGCCCTTGGGACTTCTCCTTTTTTTTAAAAAAAAATGGTTCCATCGTTTCTCATTTTGGTTATTGGTGTGTGAAGGATGATTAAGAGAATGCCGCAGGTCGCATGTTCGTTGAAAATTCTGATTTTTCGAAAACTGAACAAGTTCAAAAAACATTTTTTGGAGTGTTCATACAATCAAAATATTAAAGATTTTTTCAGCTGATAAAGTATGTTTTTTAAAGATAGATTTTGAAATAAAGCTATGTGAAATTTTTCAAACATGTGAGTACTTTTCCCGCAATTTGGGGGAAAGTATGAGCTGTTTTAGTATTAGTACAAGTTTTATTACAAATTTATTCACACCCCAATAAAATTATGTCGATGTCTCATCACTACACAAACCCCAAATAGCGCCCAGAAATAGTTTTGCTAAATGTTGGTTTAATTTGTTTGAACCATTGGTATTACTTCATAACATCATAATCAGTTGTTTCCGGGCTTGATTGGTATTACTGTTTTAAACTGCATGGTTATTTTTTCATCACGTGAAAATATAGGGGCATTAGTTTGCAAAATTAAAACACTTTATTAAAGAATCTTGATAAATGTAGATTTTTATTTCCATTCTACGTTACGATTGTATTAAACATTACAATTGTGTGATTGTACGTATGTATTTGAATATTTTGTGTTGGATTAATTCGAGTTTTGCCAGCTACCGGCGTTCCCAGGCCTAGGCCCTGCTTTTATTTATTTCGTGCCAGGGGGAAGGGAGATGTAGCGAGCGTGGCTTATTCCCGTCTCCATACAGAGCTTCACGGCCTGAACGTCTGAACTTTTTCTTCTTTCACACAGCTGTGAAAACTTTGACGATTTGTAAGAGTATTAGAAAGCTTCAGCTTCATTTTCGGTCCGGCTTGATAACGAACCCGGGACTGCCGCATGCTGATTATGAACCACTCCTCCTTACAATACCTAAGCTGTAAAAAAAGAAACAATTCAGTTAGGTCTCTTTTCATCTTTTGATTTCGTGAAAAGGTTTCCTTTTAAAATGAACTAATATGTATTCTTATTTTTTTACACCAAATGCAAGTGCATATTTCTTGTTTGTAGTCGTTCTATGTATATATTCATTTAGACGTTGTTTTGGACAATTTAATAGCATTCCTTAATAAAATATTGAAAAAGACGATCACGCAATCATTTGCCCAATAAAAAAAAGTGAATGACAGTACGATCAGTGAAAAGAACGTAGAGAATATCCTGACAGGCCATCGTGTAAGTTTCATTCGCCAGAAAGATTTGATTTCTTCCTTTGGCCTTCGCCTGAGTAATAAAGTGGATAGCGGTTTTTTGCGAGTTGCTCCATTCTTTTCTCCGCCTCTTCATTTTCCCGTTTCAGCTCGCTTATTGGGGTCGTGAGAGCAGCTCTGTATTTAACAGAAAAGGGAAGAAGAAATCGCCCATTGAATCTTAATTTATCGGCAAGTCGGATTATAGAAGGGAAAGAAAAGACTCATTTGGGAATGATTCACGGCGCCGAGGGACCGCGGCCCCGCGATCCTCAAGGGGGTTACGATCGCTTGCGGTCTCCTGCCCCCGCTCTTCTCTGCCTCCGCCCCCCCCCCGCCCCAGCCCTCTAGGGGAATGGCGCCTCCGGCTGCCTTGGCACCGTTCGTGTCACAGACACTCTTGCCCCTGCTTGCGCCGCATGCGGGCTATGATGGCCTCATAGAGACTATTCGAGGGACTGCTAACATTGATTAAACGATACATTTTTAACACGATTTTTCGCGCTTGTTTTTCGAGTGCGAAACTTCTAACTAACTTTTTCACAGCGTGCGGAACATCGCGATGCTTGTAGCGATGAGTAGCGATCTGTAGCGATGAGCAATTGTCTTTCGTCTTGACATCTTTGTTTGTTATTTACTACCACTACTGTTACGACCCTTACTGGAATCATTACTTTCGCACAGGTAGGTATTTCTAGTTTTTGATATTTAATTTATATTCCTTTGCTTTTCGCTCACGGCGCGTTAAAAACAGCGTCCGCACGGTGATCACGCACGAGGCGAAGTGGACATCCGGGCGAAGCAAGGCGACGAAGAGGCGAGTGCGGGAATTACCTGCTTCGCGCTTTTGTGACGTAAAGTACTATTGTGTTGCAAGGTGCATATATGATAAGTAACTCTGCCCGTAAGAACAGTGCACGTTATGTGCGTGGAGACGGAGGTCTCCCTGCTGTAAAACGAGATCGGTTTTCCGTCTAGATGTCGGCTTCTGTGAGTTCCACTTGCAGGTATCTCCCCCTCCGGAGAATCGCCGGGACAGGCTTCAACCCCCGACTGGTCCCCCGGCGTCTGTGGTAGTCTGGCGCGTAAGTGCTTGCGTGTGAGGGGGGAAAGGGGGAAAGGATGAGGAAGAAATACTCGCGCGTCGTCCTTGGCTCGTTTATTAAGACGTTGTTTCGGCATTTACGTAGCACATATTGCGAGAAGAAAGGGAAATTTCCGAACAACGGCTACTTCTCCTTTAGACAGCGGCGAAATCTGACGTTGCTGTGTAGTTAGCGATGAAAAGTCGTTGGCACTCGAATCCTAGACCTTCTCGGTCAGAAAAGCTGTTCAGTGTTGGTTTTAGTGATAGAGTGATTATACCATATTTATTAGTACACTTTGATATATACAAGCAAAATGTTTTAATGGAGTAATTTTTGTGAAAATATTTTAAAATGCCCTGTTGGATTTCATGTAAAGTATAGACAAAAATTAAAAAAAGTCCGTTTCAAATTGCATACGGGTTAGGTCGGACATCCCAGAGCTGAACAAACCGTGCTTAGAAGCACTTCGCGAAGTAGGCCACTCGGTTTTTAACTTTTCCCCGTTAAACAAATGAATAAGGTTCGCAGGGGTTCGAATCGAGCGAGGTCGATCGAAAAATATAACTTTTTGGGAAACATTGACCAATTTATTTACTCCGTCAACTGTGTCCCAGGAAAGTATTCATTTAGGGTTTATCATACACTCGTGGGTCTAGGCTCCAATATGGAATTACATGTTGGGATGGGGCGTACAGATCAATAATTTATCTTATTATAACCTGTCAAAAGCGTTGTATGAAAACTATATATTTAAAGCAAAGTACGAACATACGAGGACTTTTTCTGATCTCAAAATCATTCCTTTCAGTCTCATATATTTTGAAAGTTCTGAAAATACCTTTCATCAGAATTACAGCATTTTCAACAGCACATGAAAAAATATTCAACTTGAGATGTGAAACTGCTTGTGTTTCCAAAATCAAATTTGTCAGCCCATCAAATAACTTATAATAGTGTAGCATCGATAATGTTTAATACTATGAGTAATGAAATGGGTGATTTTACTGTACTTGGTCAGTTAAAAAAAAAGAAAATGGCTATTTTTGCAAGACAGCATTGATGATTTGTTTGTGATAACAATGTGAAATGCCATGTTTGTTTTTGTTAATGAAAAAGCTTCTATAATTTACAAAAGATCAATTGTGTAACCAAAATGAATCTACCCCACGATGGACACACTAATTTGTAACGTAGTTAAACCTTTCTAATTATCAACTATCTTTAACTCAACTTATTTTATCATTCCCCAAGCAGGGTAGCCATTTGCAATGTTTTTATGATTTTTATGATTTAATTTGCACTGCTATACTCGCAATTTAATTTCTCTAATTATTCACAATTAAATCTGTTGTGTAATTAAATCTTGTCTGATGTAATTAAGATTTCTTTTTTTCTCTTCGTGCAAGTGAACTCAGTTTGCAAACTTTTGGTTAGGACTGTTCTTTCCTAGGAAACCACTCTATTATTTTCGTGAATGTCACAAAAGTCACTTTAATTTTCAGACAAGTGAGCTCTTTTCTGAATTATAAATAATTTCAATAGCACTGTTTCCGAACGCCGAAATAATTCTCCAAGCAGCAGATGTCGCTGTATTTTGACCGATCAAAAGTGCGTGGATGAAAGAAGTGCTAACATGGCTTCTGAACGTCCTTCTGAGGCTCTCTCTAGAAAAGGCTCCGCTCCGGGGTTGGAGAAGGTAGTCCGCGTAATAAAGCCAGAAACTTTGCTTTTATATGAAAATAGTTTTAGAGCATATCATACGTAAATGTTATTATAATGTAGTATAAAAGAGATTTTGATCGCTCATGACCATGCAGTTTTACAGCAATCTTAAATGAAATAATACAAAAGTTTGTAATATTAATTCGAAAGTAAAGTGAGTAAATCAGTGTATAATAACTAGTTTCCATAGTTAATAAACAATATAGTTATTATACATTGGTTGTGTTTGCATACGAGATGTAGTACATCCAAGAATTTAACACATATTAAATTTAATATCTCAATAAAATATAAAATGGTTCTTTCCAGTTGTAGCGGACTGCCTTTTCAAAAGTACGCTCTTTAAATATATACATTTTTTCAATTTGTCACTCGCAAGCTTTCAGGTTGCAGAAAGGAAGTGTATCATCCGCTTCAATGCTTGTGAAGCGTCGGATGAGCGACCTGTCGCGCGAGGCGAGTTGACTTCCCGCGGGGGCACTTTCGACGAGCCTTGATCTGGCCGGCGGAGGCAACGCTGGGGCGAGATCTGAAAAAGCTGGCCAAAATATGACAACGCTATCCAAACTTCATGAAACTTTGTAGACAATGGTTTTGTGGCACGCTAATTACGATTTCAGTGTTGAGATTGCAAAAACACTGATCCAATATGACGGATTAAAAATTAAGAGAACTCTAAAAATGTTTCAATTTTCATAAAAATCATAAAAAACACGGTTCATGGGTTCGATTCAGATTCCAAGGTCAAAATTGCAAAGAACAAATTGGCGGATTCAGTATCGCGCATCAAAAAATGAAAAACATCAAAACATGTTTCAGCATGAAATGCAGAATAGTGGCAATAGAAGATTTTTTGACATTTCAATACCTAAATAGTAGAAAATTAGGTTGTTGAGAATTTCGTTGAAGAACATTTAACGGTTTTCCACTAAAAAACAAACAAATTAATTGCATTATTTGGTTTAAAAATAATTATTAATTAAGTAATTTTAACATAGTTTTTAACCCTTCGTTACTGCGCTGGGGTCTGTGAGACCCCAGTTGACACATTTTTATAATTTGAATCTAAACAGTTGTTAATGACGTGTTAGTTTTGATTGATGTGTAGTTTCATTTTTTAATCTGCCAGAGTGCATGAAAAAGCTATTCTTGATTGCAAGTCAGATTGTTTGCCAGAAAACACGTGTTTTGGAACTGGGGTGTAACAGACCCCACCGCAGCACTGACTTTTTACATTTCCTATCTTGATGGTATGTTTTTCTTCCCTGTTACAGTAAACTGTTTGTATTATACCTTAAGAATGTTAACTAAAGTATTCTTTCTAATATTTCAGGTACTTTGAGGTCGTCCGGTGTCGTTCGTAACGGAACAAGAACGTATTAGATGAAAACGATGAAGACTTTGAAGGGGAGAATCCATTTTGAATGATGAAAACTGCTCAAACCCGAAAGCAGCTGCTGCTCAAGGTAACGTTTAAAATGACTGTGAGGCCTCAGACCTTTTCTGACCGTGGAATTAGACCGTCTGGAAACCAGTCTCCCCCCGTGTAGTGAAAGTCCCCTAAACAAGAACTGTTTCGGCCAGTTGGCTTTTCGGGCAGTTGCCCATTGCGCGCAGCCCGCTTCGCCTGGGTGGAATCCGACAGCTGAAACATAATTGCGCCGACGCGGGGGGGGGGCGCTTACCAATTTAAATCCCTTTCGCTCTTGTCGCGAGGATATCGAGATGGAAGCAAAGGTTTGCGAATATTCGTGTTTTCTCTCCTGCCATCAATAGGCAAGCCAAGGAAAAACTTCTAAAAGGCGAGGCCACGAAATTGAAAAAAGACCCGTTTTTGTGTCATGATGCCACTTGGTATTTGGCATCCTGAAATCTGAATTTTTTTACGATATGAAAAAGTAATTTATTAATGATTTTGATATTGTAATAAAAATGTGATGAAACGAAAATTTATAATTCAATGGCTGTATTGTTTTAGGGAAGAGTCCTTGAATAGAGATCCCCTTTTTTCTTAAACACTTTAGTAAACAGAGTCGACAAAATTGATATTTGCAAACAATTAGTTCTAAACGACACAATTTTTAGATAATTAATTTTAATCTTACAAATATATATTTTTCTCGATAAAAGAAAAATGAATTTTTAAGCATTTTTGATAAAAAAAGTATCTTTTTATATCCACCTCTGATGTTTATAACTAATCTGGGAGTCTAAATACATGATAAAAATAGTAGTGGGATGTTTTAAAAGAAAAATTCGATGTAAACAATGGTTTTATCAGTTTCAATTTCTTTAGAACAATATTTGTTTTTATATTTAACACTTCTAAGATTTAACTTCCGCAAATGTAAGGGATGAGTATAGAACAAGGAAGAGGTAGGCAAGATCTCGCGCGATCCAGGGCCCGTTTGTTAGGGAACTGCTCCGGAATTCGCCTGGGGTTGGCAGGATAAATGGCGGAAAACTACCGATCAGAGCAGTCGGTCTCCAGGATTCTCCTCAAGAGGGCGGCTGAATTCAGATGCTGGAAAGCGTTGCTATTTACCTTCAGAATTGATCGATACCTGTGATCCCCTCTACCTCCTTTGCGTACACTAAGTTCTTATTGCGTTCCCTAAGATAGATTTTGCCATTTTAGTTTTTAAATCCTTTAATTTGAAGTTACTTTATTTATCGTACTGCAAGGAAATAAACGACTCAGCAACTACGAGTACCTCGCTTTGACCAGAAAAGGTCTGAATCACAACTGTTCAAACACTGTTTCCATTTCACCGTACTTGCACCTGCAAAATTTGGCCCGGTTACACCTTTTTTCTTCTCCCCCTCCTTTAAATTCATTTTCTCAAGAAGATAGTTCTTATATTCTTTGTAGCAGTATTCAGAACGAACTTTTAACCGTAATTATCCGTTAAGAGATTCGTCTTTGTTTTTAAGTCACCAGACATTATTTTATACGTGGTTTTTATAATTATTCTATTAAAGGCAACATTTCATTAACTTTTCCTTGTTTTCCTCTTACTTTTTTCTTGGGAGTCGTGTTCGCTCAAACTTTGTTACTCTAATTACAAACTTTTATAATTTTGCGTTTTTAATGGCGTTCGAGGTAAGCAGAACGAAATAAATCAGGAGCTCTGCCGGGAGAGTGGGCTGCTGCGGTGACGCGAAGACAGTTGACTAACGTCTCGCGTCGTCCAACTTGGGCGTCGGGGTAATTGGGAGGCGGAATGTTGCTAATGACGAGTCGGGCCGCGCGCTGGGCGACGCAGATTGGACTATCCGGGGGATCGCAAGGGAGAATCGGAGATTTGGGAACGTCTTGCGGGGCGCTCGCGACCAATTACCGCCGGGGAGTCTAATTTCGGCGCTGACTTAAGGGCTCAGCGCTGCGCGGGCTGCTTTGAGACGACTGCGCGTGGCCGTGTGTTGCGGGTTGCAGGGCCGCGGCTGCACGCGCCGGGCGTCGCGCCACGCGACCGCATCGAGTTGCGAACGCGATAGTTTCAAAACTGGCGATTTGGGGGCCGGTATGGGTCTACGGAGCTACACAGGGGAAAACCCACAGCTCCATCTTCTTAATCAGCCGAGCATATGTTTCTAGTCCATTTTGCAGAAATTTCGCAATTACCGCCGGGGGAGTCTAATTTCGGCGACGACTTAAGGGCTCTGTGCGGGGCGCAGCGGAGTGCCTCGAGACGAGTGCGGAGTGTGTCGTGTGTTGCGGGTTGCAGGGCAGCGACGCGCCACGCGACCCATTTGCATGGCGTTCGAAACGGGATCGCCTTAGAACGTGCGATGTTGGGGTCGCAGAACTACGTGCTGACGACACTACTTTTTTGGTGGTGAGACGAGGATCATTTAATAAAGCCAAAGCTATACATACGAACGCCGGTCCGGAGGCAGTAGACGAGGACCGAAGGATCGCGGGTTCGAGTCCCGCCTCGGGCATGGTTGCATTGTGTTCGTTCTTTCACACCCATATCATCATATCATGTCATCCTCATATTTACCATACCGTTACACGCAATAGTGGTCACTAATGACCTAGTAGTTGATGCAATCTTAAATTAAAAAAAAATATACGATACGAACACGGATTGCTAATATATGTATGGGGTTTATAACATTGGTTGTTAGTGATTCCGCGCGCGTCAACAATTGAGATCACTAGTTCTGTAAGTTGAGTGCTTACTGTTTCTCGGGAGGTGGCGGTGACCTTTCCCCGTGGGGTGGCGAGATCCAGCGCCGACCTACCGTCGGCTAGCGGGGCCTTCCACAACTACGTATCTTCCACCAGCAGGGCACCGCCCCTTCTGGGCCAATCTCTTAACTCCAGACATGTGTGGTAGTGTAATGCATGTTAGTGTGTTTGTAAATAAGGGGTGAGATTAGGACAACGAAGAGGAAGGACGTTTGAGTGAAGTAGTCGCCGAGACGAATAAAACAAAAATGTGTAAATATTGTATAAATAGTGCAGGGAAGTGTTGTGTGTCTGAGTGAATGAATGCGCCTGTAAATATAGCTTAAGAATGTCATTGAGAAAAATAAGAATAGAAGATCGAAGTAAAACGACAAAAACAATAACTTTTCTAATAAAAACATTTTTTCATTTCTTATGTGTAACTAAAGGGGTTCAATGAGGCTTATGTAAAATGTTATAGTTTAAAATATATTTGTTTTGAGTAGTCCGTTGTGAAGCCATCTCCGATCTGCAAAACCCAAACGGCTTCAGAAATATATGTTCCCCAAGGGATGAATAAACTCCTGCCCCTTCAGGGCTACCTCCCCCCACTCTCTACTACTACTACTACAGCTGCCACTGACAGAGTAGAATACAACTAGCGTGAAATGTATTCATCTTGGTACTTAAAACTTTCGCTATCTTTGATTTGCTAACTATAACGTCAGTGCAGACACAGAAACAGCACTACTTCTTTGAAAAGATCGATTGCATCTCGCACAAAGAAAACGAAGTAATGCACAATTATTTTAAAAAGTTAAATCGATTTATTTCAAATTTAATTAATTTCATATTATTAATATTTGATGTTTATGGAATAAAGCGAAGTCCTCGGTGGCTCGTTGGTTGGCGTGCTCGCTTTCCACGGCGCAACCCCGGGTTCGACTCCCAGACGGCGAGAAAAAAATAAGTGTGCGCTTTCCTTCCAAATGTCTCAGTACCTATTACTGTGTGACGAGGAGAAAGCCTACCAATATATTCGGTGGTCTTCGTGCTAACCTCACGAACCCTTTATCCCAGGGCCACGAGACTGGGCCACCGCTGGTCGGCGAAGACCCATAGCGGGCTGACGAGCAAGAAACAGGACAGAGTAGAAAAACGCTAGTTAATGATCAAGTGGTAGCATATTTAGGTCCTATTGATTTTCATTTAAAGAAAAAATCACAAAAATGGTTCATAAATAGCTCGAACAACTCTATAATTGAAACTAGATTGTGGATTTTGAAATATATATATTATTGATATTTCATAATAATTATCATATTAATTCAATAGAATATTTACGATTTAGTCGTAAAAGAACGTTAACGAGTTTTACAATACATGTGTTGACCAGTCCCACAGCGACCGAGATGAAAGCAACGCTAGCACCATATTATGAGAGACGCAGCCAGGAATTTTGATTATAAAAGTTGGTAATTAGGGCAACGAAGTTGGGTGCGTCTCCTCGTCCGCTTTTTCGCCCCGGGGCCCCGCCCTCGGCTTCCCTGATGCACTCCGATGCGATGGACACGACTCGGCCGCCGCGACGTGTGGGGAAGGGAACAACAGGCTCACTCGGAAACCATATTCTTCTACTCTCATTTTGTAATTCTAGCGTTTGGTGGCTGCAATCAGTTGTATAATGATACTCATTACGAAACAAGATTTCATTATGTTACAGGTTCTTGACCAATCACAGACAAACCACATATTGACACTTCATTAATAATTGAGAATCGTTTTAACAATGTTTCGTGCAAATGTGTACATTAAAATTGCATTTAATATTATATTGTGCTTATCTGTTTTCATTTATTTTATTAGTACTATTTTTTTCATGGAATATTATTTGAAATAAATGAGATCGTAAATTCACTTTGATCCTATTTGACTAGAGTAGTATTTCCTCGTTGGTAACAAAATTCACCTGCGGCAGGTCAGGGTTAAGGAGTTGTCCGTTAGGTGACCTTGGCTGAATCACGCATGTCAATTGTCACGAAACAATTCAATGCGAAAAGTTTAACTTATAAAAGTTGTCATAAGTCGTAGAAAAAGTACTGTATGAAATTCTATGTAACTCTATGTACACTCGTGCAAAGTTTATGATACTCGCTCGTTTCTCGTAATATCACACTCGTGTATTAATTTCCATAATTAGTAATTAGGAGCACATACAAATTAATTTTTAGAGTAATTGATATTCGATAATAGAAGCTATGACGCTTATTTTTTGCTTTCAAACGTGCTATTACAAGTGCACAAAACTACGTTATATACTTGCAAAAAAACAACAGTAATATTTAATGCTTTATAAAGTTGTAGGATAAAGACGTATGATATTATGTTAGAGATAAGCAAAAGTAACATTGAAATGTCCAACTTGTGTGTATCTTACTTTAAACAATTCCTAAGTATTTCAATACATCTTCCACTCCACGTATTCAGACCTATGAAAACGCGGAGAAGTCTGTAAAATTTCGAAGTATATGAATTAGGCGCGTTAATTTGGCCCCATCATGGCTGCCAGCGCAAGCTTCAACTTGCAAACGAGGAAGTACGGCCATTGGTTGCAATGACTCTATCAAGGGAGAGGGTTGCATGTATACAGCCCATATTACATGTACTAACATTGATGTATGTTTTCATGAAAATTGTTAACTAGAACATTTTAATATTTAGCACCCTTAAAGGTATATCCTTTGTTATTATTTTGACTTTTTGAGTTAATTAAAAATAATTAATAATTAGTTTTTTCTTTCCCGTATACGTACGTATATACATTACAGGGAAAGTTGTAATGCAGAGGAAAATCGATTTCGAGATTTCAACGGAAATACACGTTTTGGGGTTCTCTGATATCGAAAAAGTGGGTTTTTAAATCTCTGTCCGTCCGTCAATTCGTCCAGTGTATGTGAACAACACTAGCGCCTAAACCATACGTAGGAGGTTTTCCAAATTGAAGAAACCCTTGTCCATTTCGCATTAGTCGGAGGTCTGCGATTTTAAAAATCATTCATTCGTTTTTGGGGGTACTTTACATGCAGCCATTGCCTCACATTCAAAATTTTCTCCAAAACTGTTCAAAATTTTCTTCAAATTTCTCGTAATATTAGGATAAAATACACTTATAAAGGTGGCGTAGGTCCAATTTTCACTGTTAACTCCGAATTTTCGAAAATTTCTTTCGTTCTTTTTTCGTCTAATTAAAACATTCAGAGATATTCCGAATCAAATAATATTAACTTCAATTAAATAATGGAGAATATACAATTATTACAACATGTATCCTTAATCTTTTGAGATGACGTCTTTACAACACATTATCTTAGAATTAGCACGATTCAGTATACTGTTTCTCATTTCATTTACGTTAGCACATGCATTCTTTAAGATAATTTTTTATGATTTTTTACGCTACAATAAATACTTTGATTCGTTAAATAATCTTTGCAGAAAGCACTAAAGTGTTTTTTTATTTCAGTTATATGAAGTATAGTTTGTTTGTAAATGATAATACAAACTATATTTCCAAACTCTTCATTTATTATTTTTACATTTCAATGCTCGGTTGTTAACCGATTTCAAAGCTGAAATCCCGTTGCGTGATGAGAATTCCATAATTCAACGAAATATTTAAAAGAACCTTTTTTGTGACTACATTCTCTTTAAGCTGCTTTTTGTTTCCACGAAATTAAATGAATACACTTATTTGGCACGTTGCAAAAGTCTGCCATTCGGAATAATACGCCATACGTACATCTATTCAAATCCACAGCTCATCACCGTAGTGTATATTCGCTAATTCCGTGCCCTGATCAATAACAGTCATCGTTTTGCATTCTCTCCCGGACGCCGCATTGTTTGTATCGACTGTATTTGCTCAGGGCTAGCATTATAACCCGACCAAGCGAAGTGTAGCGCTCGAGTGAAAGCGGCCTATCTGAGAACTAACAACGGTGACAGTTGCGTCGCGCATTGCTAATTAATCAGTCCAATTTGTTTTTCTTCAGATCATTTTTCGTAGAAACATTTCTTTAATCACATAGAAAGCACTTAACAATTTGATCACTCATTAACGATTTGAATTACATACATACACACATACATACATACACACATATATACATACGCTTTTAAAGTACATACGTTGTATTTTGTGGGAATCTGGAGGTTAAAGAAAGAAATCCCTGAATGTTTTTCATTTAAAAGAATAATGCCACGTACTTATTTTATAGAATTTGTTTTGTAGCATGACAGGAATATGTGGTTACTTTTAGAAACTCGGAATACTTCCATTCTCCACATCGTTATCAATATTTATTATGATAATTAACAAATCGAGTATATAAAGAAGGACATAATTGCATGAATGTATGTTCAAGAAAACGAGCGACGATAGCGAGTTTTCTTATCTACCAAGAGTGCAATTATACCACTTTGTTCACATGTTACGTTCGATATTTTTTCGTGTTAATTTAATAATTTTAATTTTGAGAAATTCAATCATATCTTTACCATTAGAGGTAGATCTCTGACGACATATTGGTTTTGGACAAGACCTATTTTAGTACGCCTTGCAGTGTATATTTAAGATCACCTTAGTGTCTGCGAGAATAATTGTGTTTGAAAATTGAAAATATTAAAGTATTCCGGTTGAAATATTAGAAGAAGGTGAGAAAGCCATGAAAGCATTACTTCGAACGAAAAGTAAGGGCATGTATTAGAGAACAACCCGTGTTGATGTTGGAAAAGAGAAAGCCGATTCAGTTCTGACTCAGACATTTTGATAGTGTACTTTTCAGAACAGGTAATTACAACTGACGATTACATTTTTTATAATTGTAATACGCTAAGACCAAATGATTTACATGTAACACATTCATTCATGTTAAATATTTTAGATTGTTCCATTAGTCAGCTAGTGTCAAACCAACATGCTTATGGCCATACTTGTTTATGTTGAAGACGTGGCGTGTAAAGGAGAATATCGATATTTCAAATTATACATAATTTGATTGATTTTCCAAAAAAATTACGGAGTTTCATCAACGACTGCTCTCTATGGGCCGTCATGTTTAAATAGGTGAAGTGAACATATCTGTACAATATAAAGCGACTTTTGGGTAGGATGATTGACGCCAAGTGCTTGAGTAGGGTAATAGTTTATAATTTAACTTATTGTACCACAAATATTAACATGATTGTCTGAGAAGTAATACTTATTCGTTAAAATTTTGTTTCAGGCGCTTAATGATAAAGTTTTGGATATACGTAATATGTGATGAATATTTTTGTTCATCTTTAATAGCCGTCTGGAAACATGTGTATTATAGATATATAATTAAATTATTTCGATCAGTTCTCTGAGTTCTGATTAGCTGTTGTCGACTGTAAATTGCACGATTAAATTTTAATTGCATACATGTCATAAACAAAGTGATAATCAACGATTTTTCATGGAATTAATGATTATAATTAGTTAACTAAACGAAAAATATAATAATCGACCGCGTCTGCATTTCCCCGCGATTTTAAATGAAGTGACACGGGAACTGTTGAACATGAGCATTTCAAGAGGACCATTTTTACCTCTTCGGGGCTCGGACTGTACCAGTGCTTCCGTTTTCGGTTGCAGTGGGGATACCAGCCGGCGCAGCCACGAGCGCACAAGACGAGCGCCGCCCTTCGCGTCGCCGGCGCAACAGCGTTAGCGACAGGTGTCTCTTTCGCCGGCGCGCGGCGGATAAAACGTCCAATTATGCCTGTGTAACGCAATTATCACATCCGCGCGGCGGCGTGGACATAATTCAGTGGCGCCGTGACATGATTACGTCACTCCCACGGGCGCGCCAATGCTCGCCCGGGCGACGGCGCAGGCGGGGGCGGGGGCGGGGGCGAGGGCGAGGGCGAGGGCGAGGGCGAGGGCGAGGCGAGGGCGAGGGCGAGGGCGGAGGGCAGGGCGGAGGGCGAGGGCGAGGGCGAGGGCGAGGGCGAGGTGAGGGTGAGGGCGAGGGTGAGGCGAGGGCGAGGGCGAGGGCGAGGGCGAGGGCGAGGCGAGGGCGAGGGCGCGGACGGGCAGGGCGGGGCGGGGTGGGGCGGGGCGCGGGCGAGTGGCGGGCGAGAGAGCGGGCGAGGGCGTGAGGGCGGGGAAAGGGGAGCGAGGGCGAGTGGCGGGCAGGCGGGGCCGCCTCTTAATACTTTGATTACGCGTCGCGCGCCGTTGCTCCTTGTGCGCTATAAACGCGCGTAGCGGAGGTGAGCGTCGAAGCGCGAGGGCGCGGGAGGAGCAGGACGAGGCAGCAGACGCGAGAAGGGACGTGATGAGGCGTGGAAGGCACAACAATCGGTGAATTCGACGGAAAAGCTGTGTAAAGGCAGTGTAATGCACTCAACTGGTCCTTTGCATTGGGTATTACTTTTCTCGCTACAGAGTAGTAAGATAGTAATGTAATCCTGCGAGGAAAAACGGCGAATTATCGGCTGAAAAACCTCTTCCTACAACTAAACATTAAAAGATAAAGATTTTTTTTCCCTTAATGAAATCTGCTACTTAAAGATATATATTAAAAGAATGTCAATAACTACTTTTGAAAATTTGAGTTGTTTTCGCGTAAAAATTTTAATCGAAATGTTGCGTAAAAGTGAGGGCGAAGAAGTGCTGAGACGGGGCTCGCTACATGAATTTGTATTTCAGCGCACAAGAAGTGCCAGTTATTTCAATGAGTATCTCTAAGTTTATCTGTTTCTTTTCTAATTTAATTTTACAAGCTTTGTTTTATTAGACTACTCTTTGTTTTTCCGCTACAAATTATGTGGTATCGAATCCATAAGACTTAATTTCTTGACAATTGAACAATTTACTTCTTTACGTCTTTTTTTGTACTTAATTTCTAACTTTCCTGATGGTGAGGAAGCACTGCAATATTCGCGCTGAGAAGAATCCCTTGGCCCGTGGCGCCGTCCTTCCACTACTTTAGGGCCTCCTACCACAGAAATCGTTTTGCAAACCTTTTGTTTACCGCCTGCGCCCTACTTCCATTAGCTGTCGACGTTTGCGCCTGAAACTTCGCATCGACATCACAACATATTCTAATTATTAATTTTTATGCAACTGGCAGATGGGTATCTCCTTCTACCAGATCTCACGAGATCTAACTTGCACCGTTCTCATACTTTCACCAACGCCCCCGCCAACGCCAACCCAGTGCTCCGCTGGTGGGAGATCCATGTTTGGGGAAACCCGCTAGTGAACGGTAGGTCGCGCCGATCTCGCCATCCAGCAAGGGGAGGGGGACTACCGGCACCTTCCAAATGCACTCCAAAACATAAAAACATCAACGTCCTTTTACGGTCGAGGAAACAAAAACCAATCATGTCCATGGCTCACCTCAGGTACA
>BOPP01000045.1:1340668-1351781 GCA_017312745.1 Gryllus bimaculatus
CCGGGGGGGGGGGGAGGATACGGAAGAAAAAGAGACCTACGAAGGTGAAGCAGAGAGAAACAAGCACATTGCGAAGTTACAATCTAAGAATAATGAACGGGCCGGTGGCGCCGAGATCAGGGAGTGAACTTTTGATCAACGTGAAATACTGTTTTCAGAAATTGGTGTCTATAAATGTATACTATTTCTTGTTATTCCTGTGATCTTATTTTTTCCCCATTATGTTATAATAAGTACTATTTTATCACGCTGGGAACCAATAATGATATTTAATGTAATTTCAAAGAGATTACTGAGTTAATGACATGAGAGTAAAAAAATGATATACCAGAATAATAGATAAGCATTATATGGGAAGCAAAAACTTGAAAATTAAATTGAAAATTAAATTGAAAAAACAAACACGGAAGACTAATTTTGAATGCCTGATGAAATAAAACATGTAAAATTGATAATGATGTGATTCCAAGACATTAGTCTTAACTAGGAACAATGCATTTTAATTACGTATTAATTAAAAACATTCAGTCAGTAAGGGTAAAATTCAAACTTCCGTGTTTCATAACTTTCAAGACATACTTCTTGTGGAAAAGGAAATGTAATTGTGACTATTAGTTAACACTCATGATCACGGAAGTGTCGTATTAGGATTGCTACAGCACCCTTGTGATTTATTGTTAAGAGAGATGCTCTGTAAAGAAGTAGTCTAAAATGCACTTTACGCCACGTTACGTTAAGACGTTTGAAAAGGTGGTTTAAGAGAAACGGTCTCTGCAACCTGATTTTACGAGTGTGTAAATGCACTGAAATTTATCATAAGTAAGCAATGTCCTACTAAAAATTTTTGCTGTTTTCGTCTTTGCCAATTTATTGCTTTCTATTATATTTAAGGATGTCCACAGTGTTTTTTTAGTCTTCTACTGTAGAAATTTAGAGGAATCAACAGTAATATAACGGAGTATTTAATCGGTCTTCTGGTGCTTCTATCTCTTTGCTAAATGAGTTTAACTCAGCTGCCATTTTGCGGTGCAGTTATACATTCGTATCTTTATTTCTGGTAATCGTCAGAGCACAGTTTTAAAACCACGCTTTGTGCGGAGAACCACACGCGCTGTGTTTTGTGGTGAAATGTTTAGGGCAGCATTTACTAGCACTAAACTTCACTCCGGTGACATCTCGACGTGGGAAATTCACGTCCATTGTGCAATTAAGACAAGTGCAGTTTACGCGAAGAATTACGAGGCTGGGCCAACAGCACAGCAACATGCGCAGTGTAGACACCGAGTTGTGAGCCTGCAGCGCTCCACGCGGGCTTTTGTGAAACTCGCAACGTTGCGTTAAGAAACAAAAGTGGAACTTTTCTTTCGCGCCGTCTAACGAAACTTGAGGTTAGAAATATATTAAATGTTGTCCGCAATACCCGACGTCTCTTGTTGGGCCCACAAGTTTTCTCCTTTGCATACGTCCGTTGCAGACAATAGGAATTCTAATCTTGGATGAATTTTAATTAGAGAATGTTTCTCTTTCGTCTTAATAAGACCTCTTTAACATTCGAATGGGGAAGATATTAAATTGTTTCATTTCGAGGTAAAGCCCGCAAGAATTCTGCCGAACTATTTCCCTCATTTGTTCTGTGAGTTTCGGTAATAATAATTGTTATATTGTTGTAACCTACCTGCGGTCAGAAGTATTTATGAGTGGTTTAAATATTTCATAAACTTTAGTTTTCCTGCGTATGAATTAGGGGAGAGAATTATTGTATTTGTATAACATTATTCCCTTTAATTTCTTTACATTTAACTCTGACGTTCACAATTTATAATTTTACACTCTGCGATTCGGGAGATACTTGTCAGTAGAGTCACCTAATCGTATTAACACAGGAATGGCATACATTAAACGGTAAACAATATAAAAAGTAGAACACAATATTTTTCAACTATAATACGCTGTCTCTTATTTTTGCATAAACTATTCATGTTCTTAGACCGAGTTTGGTTTTATAGACACCGACTCCAAACTCTACATTGAAATGTGAGAGATATATTGTAAATAAGAGCTAAATATAAAATAAAATGTATTTCAAACGAGAAATTAAATATATTACAAGGTGTGCAACTTTGCTTCCGCCGTTTGGCGATAGGGGGCGACAACGTAGCAGCGGTCGAAAGAAACAGATCGCAGGCGTCAGGCAGTAGGCTTGAACCTCGAACCTCATTCAATCATTAGTTGATTTGTGTCTGCATAAAGTTGGTCTCGAGTGAAAATGTCAGTTTACGGGCCAAATTCTCGTCATTTGCGGGAGGTCATACTGTTTTTTTTTTCAATATGAAGAAAACGGCAGCTGAATCTCATCTCAAGTACATCTGGTGAGGGCGCTATTGGTGAAAGAACGTGTCGTGAGTGGTTTGAACGCTTCGAGAACGGTGATTTTAATGTCGAAGACCGGCAAAGAGGTTGAACAGAAAACGTTTTCAAAGATACGGAATTGGAGACGTTGCTGAGTAAAGACTCGCGTCAAACTCAAGAAGAATGCGCTCCCTTGCAGTGAGAGTGACACAGGAAACCATTTCAAAACGTCTCAAGGCAATGGGCATGATTCAGGAAGAAGGATGTTGGTCCCGTATGAGTTGAAACCCAGATACGTCGAACGGCGTTTGTGAACAGTTGTTTCAGAGGCGAAAAGGGAGGGGAATTCTGCATCGCATTGTGACCAGGGACGAAAAATTGGTTCGTTACGATCACCCTACAATGGGGATATCCCGACCATGCTTCCACGTCGACAGCCAAACCGAATATTCACGGCTCCTAGATCATGACCTGCATTTGGAGGGACCAGCTGGCGTCGTGTACTATGGGGTGTTAAAACCAAGTGAAACCTTCACAGGGCCTCATTATCGAACGCAGTTCATGCGTTTGAGCAGCGGATGGGTTAAGGGGGTACACGTGGTAGGCATCCCCACGCCGTATTCAGGTCTTTTCAACCTGAGAAGAGAATTTTCTCATCGTCTCACAGCAACATACACTGGGACGGTGCAATCAAAACGCACGCTACACTCTTGCTTCACCAGGGATCGAACCCGGGGCCACGTAGCGGAAAGCGAGCTCACTAATCAAGCCACGAGGCTACAACACAACACAGAAAGTACAAAAAGGGAGGGGAGGGGTAGAGTGGGGTGGGTTTGGGAAATTCAGGGTTTTTAACGAACTTGAGACCTGCACCATTCCCTTAAACACACAGCTTTCACACTATTCAAAAACAAAATTTAATCAAAATAGATGGAGTCAATTTTTTGAAAATTGGAAAATGTCCCAAGGCCTCCATGTAAACTACCATCCAAAATTATATCAATTTTGGAGGAAATCGGAAAAAACGGTAACCGGTATTGATGTTCACAGACGGACAAACGTTTTGCCGTCAATCAATATTTCGGTATCAAGGAACCACAAAACATGTTTGGCTAGACCACATGTAAGAGGATTTTTTTTCTAAATTTAGCTGTTGGATTTATCTACTTTTGAGTTGCTTTTGAAGACTGTTTAATAAGAGATTATGTGCCGGAAATTCGACGTTTTTTGCGCAACAGTACATAACTTACTACTCTAGCGAGAAAGTAAAGAATACGACCACACACCGTGATACGTCTGTAGAAGCGTGCCTTGAAACCAACGCCTGAACGATAAAAAGAAAGCCGACGCCCGCGTACCAGTCAGTCCTTGTGCGGCGGGGCGGCGGGGGCGCGGGCCGGCGCGGCCGGCGGGTGGCGGCTGAGGCGGCGGAGGCGGCGGGGCGGCATGGGCGCGGGCGTGCGAAGGCGCGCTCGTGTCGTATGCAAGCATGTCGCGCTAGCTTAATGTGCTTCGTGCGGGCGCTTATTGGCCGGGCGCTGCTGTTGCTCATGTGAGAGCGATAGGAAACTACCTCCTCCGGTACATGAAAACATTGATTCTGAACTCGTGTTTTCTGCTGTCGTGCGTCTGGTCGGCTGGCCGGCTGCCCCAGTCGGCTGTTGTGAGGACGTCGTAGGAGCCACGCGCAATTAGAGCCCTGAGACAGCGGGTCGCCGCCTGTAAAATTAATGCGATGGCTTCACTTTCGGCAAAGTGTTCATGCGGCACCACGGGGGGGGGGGCTGCATGTGCGCAGCCCCGCCTCCTCCCGGCTCCCCTGTCTCCCCCGCCCTTCGCCAAACTTTTCCAAGCCTCCCAAGCACCGCTCTGCCACCATCTCGACTACTACCCCCCCCCCCCCGCACCACACAGACACGACTCCTCCCGGCCCAGCCTCCGTTCACCCGTGCCTTCAAAATAACCCCCGACCCGGCCTCTCTCCCATACCTTGCGTTCTCCCCATCACTGCCCCGCCCGCAGGCGTGCAAAACGCCCGCCTCTACGTGCCCTCTACCCCAATGCTGTTTTTTTCCCCGCCCCGCCCCGCCCCCGCCCCCGCCCCCGGCCCGGAACCCCCGACCCCGCTCCCGCCACCGCCCCGCCCCGCCCCGCCGCCCCGCCCCCGCCCCGCCCCCGCCCGCCCCGACCCCCCCCCTGCCCCGCCCCCGCCCCGCCCCGCCCGCCCCGCCCCGCCCGCCCCGCCCCCGCCCCCCGCCCCGCCCGCCCCGCCCCCGCCCCGCCCCGCCCCGCCCCCCCGCCCCGCCCCCGCACCCGCCCCGCCCCCGCCCCGCCCCGCCCCGCCCCCGCCCGTCCCGCCCGTCCCGCCCGTCCCGCCCCCGTCCCGCCCCGTCCCCGTCCCGTCCCGTCCCGCCCCGTCCGCCCCGTCCCGCCCGTCCCGCCCCGTCCCGCCCCGTCCCGCCCCGTCCCGCCCCGCCCGCCCCGTCCCGCCCCGTCCCGCCCCGTCCCGCCCCGTCCCGCCCCGTCCCGGCCCTCGTCCCGCCCCGTCCCCCCCGTCCGCCCCGTCCCGCCCGTCCCGCCCGCGTCCGCCCCGTCCCGCCCCGTCCCGCCCCGTCCCGCCCCCGTTCCCGCCCCGTCCGCCCCGTCCCGACCCCGGTCCCGCCCGTCCCGCCCCCGTCCCGCCCCGTCCCGCCCCGTCCCGCCCCGTCCCGCCCCGTCCCGCCCGTCCGTCCCGCCCCGTCCCGCCCGTCCCGCCCCGTCCCGCCCGTCCCGCCCCGTTCCCCGCCCGTCCCCGCCCGTCCGCCCCGTCCGGCCCCGTCCCGCCCCGTCCCGCCCCGTCCCGCCCCGTCCCCGCCCCCGCCCGCCCCGTCCCGCCCCGTCCCGCCCCGTCCCGCCCCGTCGCCGCCCAACGTCCCGCCCCCTCCCGGGCCCCCGGTCCCGCCCCGTCCCCGCCCCGTCCCGCCCCGTCCCGCCCCGTCCCGCCCCGTCCCGCCGTTCCCGCCCCGTCCCGCCCCGTCCCGCCCCGTCCCGCCCGTCCCGCCCCGTCCCGCCCCGTCCCGCCCCGTCCGCCCCGTCCCGCCCCGTCCCGCCCCGTCCCGCCCCGTCCCGCCCCGTCCCGCCCCGTCCCGCCCGCGTCCCGCCCCGTCCGCCCCGTCCCGCCCCGTCCGACCCGTGCCCGCCCGCGGCCCGCCCCGTCCGCCCCGTCCCGCCCCGTCCCGCCCCGTTCCACGCCCGTCCCGCCCCGGTCCCGCCCGTCCCGCCCCGCTCCCGCCCCGTCCCTGCCCGCGTCCCGCCCTGTCCCGCCCCTCCCGCCCCTCCCGCCCCGTTCCGCCCCGTCCCGCCCCGTCCCGCCCCGTCCGCCCCGGTCCGCCCCGTCCCGCCCCGTCCCGCCCCGTCCCGCCCGTCCCGCCCCGATCCCGCCCCTGTCCGCCCCGTCCCGCCCCGTCCCGCCCCCGGCCGCCCAGTCCCCGCCCGTCCCGCCCGTCCCGCCCGTCCCGTCCCCGTCCCGCCCCGTCCCGCCCCGTCCCGCCCGCGTCCCGCCGTTCCCCCCCGTCCCGCCCCGTCCCGCCCCGTCCCCCCGTCCCGCCCCGTCCCGCCCCGTCCCGCTCCGTCCCGCCCCGTCCCGTCCCGCCCGTCCCGCCCGTCCGCCCCGTCCCGCCCCGTCCCGTCCCGCCCCGTCCGTCCCGCCCCGTCCCGTCCGCCCCGTCCCGCCCCGCCGCGCCACCGTCGCCGCCCGTCCCGCCCCGTCCCCGCCCCGTCCCGCCCCGTCCCGCCCGCTCCCGCCCCGTCCCGTCCCGCCCCGTCCCGCCCCGTCCCGCACGTCCGCCACGTTCCGCGCACCGTCCCGCCCGTCCCGCCCCGTCCCGCCCCGTCCCGCCCCGTCCCGCCTCCGTCCCGCGCCGTCCCGCCTTCGCGCGCCGCCGCGCCGTCCCGCCCGTCCCGCCCGCCTCCCGCCCCGTTCCCGCCCCGTCCCGCCCCGTCCCGCCCCGTCCCGCCCGTCCCGCCCCGTCCCGCCCACGTCCCCGCCCGCCCCGTCCGCCCCGTCCCGCCCCGTCCCGCCCCGCTGTCCCGCCCCGTCCCGCCCCGTCCCGCCCCGTCCCCGCCCCGCCCGCCCTCCCGCCCGTTCCCGCCCGTCCCGCCCCCGTACGCCCGTCCCGCTCCACCCCGCCCGCCCCGTCCCGCCGCGTCGCCCCGTCGTCCGCCCGCCGCCCGTCCGCCCCCCGCCTCCCCCCGTCCCGCCCCTCCGCTCCCGCCCCGTCCCCCCGTCCGACCGTCGCCCCGTCCGTCCGTCCCCGCCCCGTCCCGCCCCGCCCGCCGTCCGCCCGTCGCCCCGTCCGCCCCGTCCGCCCCCCGCCCCGTCCCGCCTCCCGCCCTTTCCCCCCCCCGTCGCCCGTCCCGCCCGTCCCGCCCCGTCGCCGTGCCGCCCGCGTTCCCGCCCCGTCCCGCCTCCGCCCCGTCCCGCCCCGTGCCCGCCGCGTCCCGCCCCGTCCCCTCGGACCATGCGCCCGTAATTAATCCATCGCCGGCTGCTTTCCGTTAATGGCGAGCCTCGTCCCGTTGCGTTGGTGGCCTCGCGCGGGTGATGAATGCGCCGCGTGGACACTGCGGCTGTGGCCTGTCAGAAGAGACGACTCGACCTCCGTCGACCTCCAACCCCCACTGGATAGAAATTTAAACTCAACTAGCCTGTAATTTTGTACTAATTTTGTGGCACCATAAAAAAATTACACCCTACTATAAATAAAAAAACACATCCAAAAAGGGGATGCTAACTTGACGTCAAGTGGGCCCCCCCCAATTTTATCCAGTTCCTCAACGGGGATATTACACTCTACACACCCGAAACATTGCGGGCGTCACCAAACAACAGTGTCCGTCATCGCAACTCCTTCCTCATAAATTCAAAATCAAGTAGTCTATAATCTTCTAACTATGAACTGATCTTGTAACAAAATAAACAATTTTGTACTCAACTATAAACATTTAAGAAATAGGTGCTAATAAAGCACTTTCCGCGACAATCTGCGAATTTTTTAATTCAATTTCCCATCCAATTCCCATTTTGAGTTCAATTTCGAAGTTGAAATTTATACAGCAATTTGTTACTATTATGGTGTTTGAAGTTAAAAAATTTGTAATTGTTGTATATAGAATTATACATTTGCGTAAATTTGTAATTTTGAAACCCACTTCTAATAAAATATCAAATAGGTAAGCGTTGATATTTTACGTAAAGTAACTGCAGGGTTACGTGTCATGAGTATTAATAGAGGGCTCCTAGGTCCTCTGGCCCGTTACTAAACTCCGTCCAGAAACATTTCATTTGGCGTATGACGTATTTACGTGACTCTTCAGTAAGGCCATTTATTCAATTTTATTAAAAACGTTATTCAAAAAACCGAACGAGGCAAGATGATAACTGACGGATGTCGGCAACATACCTGCACCAGACATCGTCGAGCCCAAGGACGAGACCAGAGCCCTCACTCCAGAAGCCTCATACGAGACTGTTTGTGAACAGAGATCAAGGCAAGTTGTCTAATTGCTGTGCGGTATAGAGCATTTTCGAAAGGAGTAGTTTCATGGGAAAGGAGATGCCTTCTTGTGCGAGAGCAAAGCGTCGCGTACATGGCACGGTCTCATTGTCGTCTCGAAAGTGCGTCACTGTTTGGGGCGTGTTCAATCTTTTATTGCTAAATCATCCAAAGCGCCAACCTTACGTTACATGATAAGTAAGAAATGTGCGATGCGGTTTTCGGTGCGAGTTGTTGTCGGGTTGTTGTCGTTGGGAGTCCCGTTTTTGAGGCAGTGAGTATCTATGAGTTACTTTTAATACGGTAAAGTATATGCGATTCATAATAAACTTGTTCTGATATTCCTTGTCAAGTGAGAGCCGGTATTTTGTGAAGCTCTTTCATATCTTAAAATATTTTAATTTTTTCATTTTTATTGCATATACTAGTTAAAGTTTTCTTACATATTTAAGTAGTTGAGTTCCCCAAATTTTAATTCAATTTTATATATATAGTTTTCCCCACGTTTGCCCATCTTTAATTTTTTTATCAGTTCATATCAATTATCTTACCAACTAGTCACCAATCGAGTGTGACGAAAGCGAGTATCACCCGAGTATCACGAGTTTTCAGAAGAAAGTGACTGACGCCTATATTAATATCTTTTACCTCTTTCATGTTTTTTCAAATGCAGTGCAACCTCGACAAATTCCCGTGTGAAAATATCGGAACAGTCAGTAGTACGAACTCTCGAAGGGAAACCGACTTCGCAGTTTTTTTACCTTATAGTACTTTCTTCGCCAGAAGAGAAAGTATTGCTCTCCATTCAGACATCAAAACCCAAACCGTCGGTAACCCGGATCCATTTGGGAGAATACAAATTGCTTGTTAAAATGCGTCTACAGCACTTCATATTTTTTTAAAGTACTCAGCAAGCTATACTCTTCTACCAAACAGAATGAAACGAGTTTGGTAACGTTTTTGCAAGTTGATGACATCTGCAGTTTCATTTATAATTTTCTTTTAAACTCCGGATAATTTGATAATATTACGATGTTACGATTCCTAAGATGTGTGTCAATCTGCCACAACCAGTACAACACAATCACATCAAACCAATTGGTGTTGTAACCTGACCTGTGCGATCAAAGTTTTTATTCACTTTTTTTTGTCATATTATTGGAGTTATGCCATTTTACTAATATACACATTTAACCTCGAGATCCATTGAAAGAATCAAAATAATTATGTTTAATGGAATATTTAAATAGACAATAACTTTGCCTAAATAAGACACGTGTCCAGCAACCCACGTGCACCCGCTGTTTGCAGTCTACCCGTTTGTCTTTTTTCGTCCATTCGTGCCACCATAGTAAGAGGCCGTCAGTTTTCGGGAGCGTTCGGCCGTCAATAGCGGCAGAGTCCGGTTTGGAGCGCCTCGCCTATCGCCGTTGGGGCGCGCTAGTCTCCTATTGACCTGAGTCCTAGAACGAGGACGCCATACACCAGAATATGTCGTTTTGTGCGGAAATGAATGTTTTTTAGTAGCAGAGACTTGTAAGACGTGGATTCCTGACTACTTGACGACTTACAGGACAGAAATTTATCAATATATATAGTTATATAAATATATGTAATAATACTCACTATATAAATAGTTATATTATAATATATTACAATATATGTATATATATAATATATGATGTATATTATATCAAATATATCTGTATATATATATATTTATATATTATCTATTATATATATATATACTCGAACACCGTAGGGAACTTTTTTCAGCTATCAGGGCCCCATCATAACAATTTTCACAATTAAAATCCGCCACTTTTGCGCGTGCTTTACATCGGAGTTGTGTTTATTACGTAAAGGTTGGAAGTAGATCTAAGAAAGTTGAAAAGCATTTACCATAGGCATTAGGAAAATTGTAATCCAGATTTCTAGAACAACTCAATAAACAACTAAGACGCTCAAGCATTTTTCTCACATGCAACTGAATTGGGATGTTTGAAAGACGACCTTGAGCTATAATTAACAACAATAAAAAATTTTACTTCTGAATATATCCCTCAGGATGAATGAGGCATATATAGATAGTAATAGTATAAAATCACTACCCAAGCTTGCCGAAATCGGTCCCACATTCTGATCTAAGGCGAGGCCTATTTGCGAAGAACGTCAATTGTGCTGGCCTTCCAATGAGAAGTTTTCATCTTCACGTTGTTGTTTTGTCGTGTTTGGCAAGTGTTTGAATGTTTTACGTGCGAAGACGAAAACAACGCCCTTTCACAGTAAAAGCGGAAATGTTTGGTCTTACTCAGCAGCTATAATTCAAAAACCAACACTGTAGTTGCACCCGTCAAAGGATAGTCGGCGTTAAACTCGCTTTCAGAAATGTCTTTTATCTGCCACCATTCTTCGTATTCTGATTGGAGCTGCGTTCCAGAAAAGTCAAATATTAAATCTGCGTTTTAAAGAGCATCGGCCCTCACTCCGTCGCGCGAACGCAGCCCGACAGCTCAACGCGCTGCGGAAAAGAACGCTCAAGAGAATGTGTCTCGAGTCGCTTTGAGTAAATATTCAATATTCATAAGCAACAAACGTGACGAAAACGTATCGATCAATACTTGTATCACCGCGGCACAAGGACGCGAAATCCTACCTGCCGATTCAATATTTACAAAGCCGGATTGGAATTTAAATGGGATTTTCCGTTCGCGCGCCAAAATGCGACCCAGCGCAGAGCGCAAGGGCACGCCCTAACGAGTGCGCGACGGCGCCCGCTGAGCGCGCGCCTCCACCCACCGCACTGGGGCCCCCGCCTGTCCTGTGAATGTGTCTGCGATGATGATGTAATCTGTGACTAATGACATGCATATAGTACATAGTACAAGAATACTGCCATACAAGCTACAGTGTTGGTAAAGAAAACACCACATTTACAGGCCAGCCCACGAGACATCTTCCGCAGTTTTATTATTCCTTCTCATTAAGTTATGGCCGTCTGGAAATACCTTGGCTACGTCTCTGTCATAAATGACAAGTAAAAGATTTCGATCATTTCTCCGGTTTCGGATTGGCCTTTCTGGACTTTTTTATTAAGTCCGGTGAGTTTTAATTGCCATACATGCCTAAAAATAGTGATATATCAACGATTTTCGAATGAAATAATTAGCATATTTAGTTAACTAAAGAAAAATCATTTAATACTTTGGAGGGGGATCGTACTAAATTAT
>BOPP01000045.1:1384741-1395484 GCA_017312745.1 Gryllus bimaculatus
CTCGCCCCGCCCTCGCCCCGCCCTCGCCCCGCCCTCGCCCTCTAAGAGGATAGGTTAAGGAAGAGGAAGGAAAGATCGCAGTCCATGATCCGTTTATTGAGGTATTGCTCCAGCTTTCCGAGCTACATTGGACCAGCCCAGGAGAATTGAACATTTAAATTGCGCCCTCAAAAGCAGCGATGGAACATAGTTATCTCTAAAAAGGCATTGACAACCTATAGCATTAATCTTCCTCAAATAAATATAACATTCTGCATGATTATTTTGTCAGTATAATTCGATGGTGTTCATGTACATGGTATATGGTCGAGTTTTGTCGTCCAGGGTTCTTGACCAAATATATAATACCCACAGAAAATTCAGTGAATTTAATATTTTTGAAATTGCCACTGCTTTACAACAACAACAACACGAAATTTAATTTTCACTTTTATCCAAACTACATTTATCCAACACCGACGCATTAAGGGAAATCCATAATAAATATAACATCATATAATAAAAATTAATTAAAAGAAACAACAAATAATTAAGATGAACTTTAGCCATACCCACGTTTCCAGGAAATGTCAATAACTCAAATAGTGTCGTGGCCGGAGGGAAAGAAACAGGGACACCAGAATCTACACGACCGCACATGCACATGCAGCCGAATGAGAGAGAGACGGTCGACTGAAATACCCTGCTCTCTACAGTCAAGGCCGGAACGACAATCAGCAGCAGATGAAATCAGAATAACGAATACAGGTCACACAAGATGCTTGAAAATTAATATAAATCACGTCAAACATTTAACTATCAATTCATCTATCATTTGTGAGTTAAAAAACGGCATGTTTTCGAAATTCGTAATCATGACGGATATCTTCTCTTGAACAACTCGGTCTTTCTAGATGTTCTCTCCCTATGTACAGCTGTATCATAATCTTCCCTCAATTTTAATTGACTCCTTATTTGCTTGTAAATGTGTTTGAGTAGGCCTATTTCTGAAAACAATTTGTCTACCGTTTTACTTTCTCACTACGGTGTAGAGTGGACATGCTTCGTGAGCTAAGAGACCAAAACTTTGTCACAGTGGGAAAGTCACCTACGGACGTCCACATATGGACAGGGTATGTAATACAACGTACATAAAAGACACGATAAGGCGAAGATTTTTACTCACAAAATAATGAGACTTAATATGAGCTGCCTCAGAGCAACAGGTGTGCCACTGCAATTACTCATCCTTAGGTGTAGGTTTCTAGTCACGATGATGATGGAGTTTCGACACTAGCTCAATCGCAATACTTGGATTTAAAAGAAAACTGCCCCTCGGACTTAAAGAGTAGTGTCACTGCCCTGAAGAAGCCTGCGACATGACAGGTGAAACGTCTGCCTCTCAGCCAACGTTGTCAAAACGTTGTTCTTGCAAGTATGCCCTGGATCATGCACACCACGTGTTGATTTTAAATTCACAATTTTTCACATTGTTTTTCTCTTTTCACACTGGTCTCTCTCACACTCCCTTATAAACTTTGATAAATAATTTTCTCGCTTGTAAATCAATAGAGCTTTCACAAATGTCAATAATGAAATGCAAAAGCAGATATTAATTTTTCGGCGTATATCGAATCATAAACGCTACATTACGTGAAAATGGACGTGCAGTTGTATGAAAGTTTAAAAAGCACCCGTCACTTCCCGGCCTGACAGCACCAAAACAAATGAGATGAGAGAACGCCCGTATTGAAATGATGTACGTGTTTGTTCGTGTTTACATCAGCCGAAACATGAATACAACCTCATAAGTACATAGCCTTGAAAACGTATTCGTTCTCCTTTTTGTTATTTGGCTGATTTTTTAAAATTTATGTGTGTGATCTAACAGTAAAAATTGGTAAAAAATACGTTTTTCCCCTAAATCAAAGGTGACCATAATGCCTTGCTCTTATTGGTACATTCTTCTTTTTAGATTGTTACGAAGAATAAGTAACTGCCTGGTAAATTAATACCGAAGTACGAAATTGGCCCTAACAACAAGAAATGAATCACATTGTTCACAGTTTGAGACATTCGTTTCCATGTATTACACTTGTATAACACTAAATTTAAAGAAAAAAATATTTGTCAGAAAAGTTTACTAGCGACTTAAGGGTTAATAAAGTACCCCTAAAATTACTTCTTTTTTCAACGCACAGTTTGGTGTAGCGCCAAATAGGTAAGGGAAAATTGAATTTAGAAAATATCCTACGAACGGTTCAGGCGCTAGTGTTGATCATAGACGGATGGACAGATGTTTGGTCGTTTCGAAAAACTAACTACTCTTTTGAAATTGGGTACCTTAGAATCTAAATAGTTGTCAAAATCTCGAAATCAATTTTCCGCAATTTTATTTAACTTTCTCTACACTACGAATATTATCTCGTATATGCGTTAGAATGCTAGAAAGTTCAAATTAAATTATAAATATTATATTTTTACAATAATAATTTTCTGACATTTTCGAAAATACAATGTTCTAAAGTGGGATATGCGCCAATTGCAATGTCATTTGCTAATCTACGGTCCATTCAGAAATTTCCCATTGAATATTAATAATGTACAAAATAAACGGAATTCACGACTTTTAATAAAGAGACAAAGACTCAAAGGTGTAAGTATAAAGTGGTATTTATTTCAAAAATCCAAGGAGCCGCGCTGTCAGCCGACCTGCGAGAAGTGAATGCGCAAACAAAGAAGATTTAGGAAAGAAATATACCGTTGCTCCAACGCAAAAGGTTATTTGAGAATAAAAAATTATTAAATAAATTTTCGGGTTTGGCAAAGACAATTAAAATTTTTACCAGTGATAAGCGATGACATAAACGTTTAAAGATAGCATGAATAGGAATTTGGAAAAGGGAAGGTAATTCAATTTATTATTTGGATATTAATTAGAAATTATTGCAATGAAGAAATTACAGAAATAGAAAACATTTGTAAATTGCAACGCAGGAATGTACAGCGAGCTTTCGCAAAGAGGAGAGCTGTTGCTTGTTTTAAACTGCGCGGGTAAAAGAACCCTGCCACCCCTGCAACACGGCAACACGGCAACACGGCAACACGGCAACACGGCAACACGGCAACACCGCAAAACCGCAACACCGCAACACCGCAACACCGCAACAACGCAACACCGCAACAACGCAACAACGCATATGGAAAGATGGGTTTGTGATCTTGACCTAAAAGCATCGTGACAGAGATGGAGTTTTGATTTTCAGTAACGTTTATAGTATGTCTATTCCAAATACGAGAGCGTTCTAATTGCAAATTTAAAAAAAAAACAGATTATGGTAAAAGGAACGAGTGGACATTTGGCAGGGCATTTGCAACGGTCTGTGGCGGCGCCATTATGGAGTTTAGCGCATAAGCAACATTTTACCAAAAGAAATTAAAGGAAGGCCAAGTGATTAATTTAAGTATCATTTTAGTAAATGGCCATTAGAATAAATTAAATCTTCGAAAGGAGTGCAGCTCGTGCGAATGAAAAGTAAATTAAATATGTATGAATGAAGGAATGTTATTTGTTTTGTCAAGATAGGTTGTGTTTTGTATATTAAAAGGGTATATATTATATGCCGGAGAGCTGAATTCGTTGCATATCATTTTGGAATATTGTTTACCGCGTTTAGGGGAAACGACTCCTGAAGCACCCTCACCCTTCCACGGCGGCCGGCGGTGCGGGGGGGGGTTGGGGTGGCGGCGTCGGAGGTGCCGCTGTGGCGACGTGTGAAGGCGCCCAGAGACGGTCTGCCTTTTGCCAGGCTGCCCCAAGATACTGGCCGCCGCGACGCAGCTTTCGCGGGTAGGGAAGGCCTCGAGACCATTTTCTTAGAGCTTACTTAAAACGGGCGCGGGTGGGGTACTGTAAACAGACACCTCGACTTTTCATAAACTCACGCGTCAAGGGGGGACCGTTTGATCCCCCATAAAACTGCAAACCAGCGATTCATAACACGCACCTGCTTGTCGGTCAGGCGGTTCTAAAAAAACGAATGTTTTCGAAGATTGCCTCTTGTTCCATTAGACCACAGCTGCGTCGAATATCACTGACCGTGAGGACAAGAGGCGTACCCGCCCCCGCGCATGGGCCGCGTCCAACCGTCGCATCAAAATGCAACGGAAATTGCTTTGTCGCATGAGCAAACGCACCATTGCAGAAGTCCCAAGATCACCCCGCCACAGCTCCCAATAGCTGATTTTAGGCACCCAAGGCGAGGCACTCAGATCAGAGGAGGGGATTGAAGCCTTCGTTCTGTCGCGTGTGAGGCTCCGAATTCATTCCGTTGCTGTGTTTCGAAGATACATTCGGTTGCTGACTTTCGAAGACGCACTTGGTTTCGTCCCAAGCTCTGACGCAATGACTTCGGGGTCTGCACCTCGAGCATGCATCTCGACCTTCACTTGATACTTGCAAATTTACATCTGAAAGAGGCACTTTTAATGTCTTGCGTTCTAGCTTGAACTCGCAATGAATTGCTGTACTGACTCGCACTAGCATGACCTTTCAGTTTATTGCCGGCAATAGGATCGGGCTAACAACTCATGAGCTGACGCCGAGTGCGTCCTTTGTCCTGCCTGATGACGAGTGAGGCCGGCCGTGGCCGACTGTGGGGCGCGCCGCCTCTCTCCGCTGCCCGCTCGCCCTGCCGGCGCCCAGCCGCTCACGAACGAACTCCCAACGCCATTGCACCGGAAGGGTTTGGAGAATGGCCCTCACTCGGGTCCCTGTCATCTCAGCTTTCCCGCTGAAAGACGGAGAGACTGCTCAACGAAGGAAGCTGGGAGACTAGATGCCACCAATACAGCATATTATTTGCAACTGCAAAATTTATTGTTTTTCGTTGTAATCACGCCAATGAAACTAGAAAGCCGCAATATCTAAAATCATGAATTGTAAAAATTTTGTAAATTCATTAATTTGTTTGCTCATCATTTTAAAGTTAAATTAAATGTGTTGTGAAATGTGTTCTCTGTGTGGTTTATTGAACAAGCAAGCCCGTATCCAAAGAGCGTCCCAATCCAAGAGGTCCCAATCCAAGAGCGTCCCAATCCAAGAACGTCCCAACGTCCCAATCCAAGAATGTCCCAATCCAGGAACGTCCCAACGTCCCAATCCAAGAATGTCCCAATCCAAGAACGTCCCAACCTCCCAATCCAAGAACGTCCCCATCCAAGAACATCCCAATTCAAGAACGTCCCAATCCAAGAACGTCCCAACGTCCCTATCCAAGAACGTCCCAACGTCCCATTCCAAGAACGTCCCAACGTCCCAATCCAAGAACGTCCCAACGTCCGTGCAAACTGAGTTCTAACTTGTTCTTAGATTGTAAACTCAGTGTTATTGGGACATTCTCGGAATGGAATACATGCCCTTTTACTGCCTTTGAATTCTTTCTTTGGCAATTTCATAACTCAAAAAGTAATGAATTGTTTCGTAAACTCATTGGTTAAGCTTATTAAAACAATTTTTTACTTCCGCGGGGCGAAGTGGTTCAGTGCAACGCGCACTGTCTTCGCAATCAGGAGGTCCGAGTTCGATCCCCGGGCCGGCCATCTGGTTTTACGTGGATCCCCCTTGGTCATTAGGTGAATGATGGAATGGTTCAAGAATGCCATGGTAACATCCCACCTCCACACATGCCACCTTCCAACATCATCCTAGTCCTTTCACCCCTCAACCTCACGCTAGAACTTCATTCAGCATTCCCTGCAAGAGGCATTCTTGCCCGTATTGGAATTAATAATACCAACGACATATTGCACCTTCATTATTAATCACTTCATACTCATTTTTAAATGACGTGCTCTCACTAAAGGGGTGATCGGTTGTTGAATGCGGAATAGAATGAGAAACAGGATGTGCGGTGTCGTGTACTGATGCTGTGAGGCTAGAAAATCGCGCGATTAGTGTATTAACAATCGCTGAGTAGATATCGAGCTGTAAAATACTTTAATAATATAAGGTTAATATATTGACGTATAAATATATTTGTATAATATCGAATTATAGGTTAATGCTGTTGATAGTTCAGTGGCAAGCAGTAGATTCCTCTGAATAAAATACTTCTTAATAGTAATAAGTAGTACCCAAGTGACAATAGGGAAAATGAATTTGAAAACTTACGATTTTTTGCTTCAGTGTAATTTTAATGTGTAAATGTATAACACATGCAAACCAGTAAACTAAATTTTGAAGGTAATATTTTTCTCGTGACTATGCCTGACGCCAAAATGGAAAGTTGACGCTAAATTGTAACGGGTGAAGGCTTTCCACCAATCGTTTAGACTAAATGCTCCCATGTAATATGTTCCTTCACTAGGTTCTAATTTCGTTGGAGGCGGAGGCGGAGGAATGAAGTTGGTGAGTGGCGATCTTATATTTAGTGTTGCATCACGTCTCATTCGAAGCCTTTTAAAAGAAAAGTGGATCGTTTAGCCGCGAGAGCTGAAGGTCTGTACTCAAAACTAAAGCTAAACTCAAAATAAAAGAATTATAATTTATAACACTCCTGTGTTCGCGTTATAATTCAAATTGGAAATCGTATAAAAGATATACATACCAGTTTTTACGTTACCGTTAAATAATTTGAAAATCTTGCTCTTTTACTAGTTCCGAAATGCACGGAACTTTTCGAATTGTTTCATATTGCGGTAAAATATTTGAAATTGACGTCCTATGAATAAGCAAAGGAAAATAAACAGATGATCCGCACAAGCAGGATATTAAATTTGCAATGAAACAGCTGAAACTATAAATTAGACTAATGAAAAATTTGACTATAGGGGACGGTATTTGGAGAAGATTAAGTTAAGGATTGGGGAATTAGAATATGAAGTTTTCTAATTCCTTTGCGTCTGACGAGTTAAACAGTAATTTAATAAAAAATAAACGTCATATGAATGCAGTCTGAAAGATTTTCAAAGTAACTGAAGTTAATGATTAAGATACTAGGTTCTATTGTAACATTACTGTTTGACTCAATACAAAATTCTTTGACCAACTTTTGTTCCAGAGAAGTCCCTGCAGCACAAGCTCCAAGTCAGGCCGAAAGTTCAATGTAATATAGCGTAGTTTGAAAAATAACAATTATGGCATAATAAATTATTTGAACATTGTGTAAAATGGTGGTGCATATTTGAATGTGCCAAACTAATTTGGTTAATTTTAAAAATATTAAGAGTAAATTTATATATTTTGGTTTTTACATGTATGTGATAATAATTGTCTTGCAGTTTGCGATTGAAAAGTTGAAGAATTAATAAATTTACAATTACACTAATGTTCAGGCTGCGAAATATTGCTTGGATAAATTGGGAGAGCATTAACGGAAACTGCAACGAATATCGCCTTTTCTATCGAAACTTGTCATCAGAAAAGAGTGTTCTGGAAAAGAAACGATACATAATTGACAATGATTCATACTTTGCAGAAAGAATCAATGAGTATTGAAGAGATTGTCATGGTTACCTCTGTCCAGACGAAATTAAACGTTTCGTTACGAATTTCAAGTTTTACTGCACGTTAGACTCCAGAAAGGTGCTGGGAATTATCTGGCAACGCCCATAATCAAACTTTGAATGCGCCCAACACATTTTACTTAGCATCTGTGCATGAAACAGCTTGCGGCTCATGACAATGCGAGTCCGCTGCGTTTACAGTGGAAAGAGCTGGATTCCGAGAATTCTGACAATGGCACATAATTTGCTGCAACCGCCCAAGAGCTGCTATATTTTGGTGACGCTCCGATCTAACAGGAAGCAGTTGACAATCGACGTCAAAGAACTTTATACAAAAAGAAATGAGTATTTGGTCAAATGGGAAGGAATTCGCGCGGTTTTTTTAGTAAAATCTTGAAAGCGGTAAGTTTGAAATCTATGATCTTTTCTTAAATGCCTTCAAAGATCAACGATACTGCGCTGGTCGAAACGTGGTGCCAAATTTGAAACAATTTGGCAGTCAAAGTGCAAACAACTTTATTAATTTTATGTACCTGGGGCATCAGTTTACGATTTTTATAAATTTGATTGAATAAATTTAAATGTAACAAGTAGTTCTTTAGGAATAAATTTTGTGAACTTACTGTCACAATTACTTGAAAATGTGTGTTGTGTAATAACCGTATTGTCAAACAGTGAAGCAAGTTTGTAAGGTTTACAATTTTTTGTGTAAAATCTTGGATGAAAGGAAAACGTTCTGAGAATGATTTTTTTTGGATAATGTGGAGTAAATGCAGAATTCGACATTCCCCACTACAGTAACACGATTTTCCCATTCCCATTATTTAAAATTTAAAAAAAAACTATTTTCAAAATTTTGTGAACAAATTCCTCATTACATAACTTGAAACTATTGAATTGAAAACTACTGCATTGAATTTTCATTGGAAATGTAATATATTGAATTTGAATCTATTACGTTGGACAATACTCCATGTTCAAAAGCCCCAAAAACTGAACAACCATTAAATGAGATGAAACTGTAAATAGTTACTAATGTAAATTTAATACGTACCTGTGTTTTAAAAATATAATTATAAGAAAATGTATACATACCATCACGAAAACTATTCCAAAAGTATTTTTTATGATGAGTTCTCCTCAGTTTGATAAACGACTTGAAATTGCTATTTCATTTAATTGAACTGAGAAATATTTAGGTAGGCGTTGGGACGGGAAAACGTGAATTCAAGATACATAAACTGCAAGAGCACTACAATTTTATTTATTTAAAAATAGTGCATTACTGTAAACAAAATTAGACAGTGAAAAAAGATGAGTAATGCTTAGAGTAAGGGTTTAAAAAACTACCAAAGTTCTCATACATAGAGCTAACCCCAAAATGTACTTTATTATATACTCTTTGAATACAATGAAATACTGCCCAACATTAGGTAATAATATGCATTGCAAAATGAAAAGTCAGTAGGAAATAACGTATTCATTAGCAATAAACATAGGATATGAAATCCTCTCAAGTTGAATCAAGTATTCGCCCGAATGTCGGGCTTTGGAGGAAACGTGAAATTCCAAAAGGAGTACGGTTGCTACAACTACAAAACAATTAAACCCAATTTTTGTAATGTTATTGTTCAGAATATATATTTTGCCAACAGTTGTGAATTTAGTAGTTTATGCGACAAATAACATATTCTGATGAATCTAACTCTACAAACCCAGTTAGAAAATTTTCCTCTAGTCAATAACCTCTTTTTTCTTACTAAGGCAAGTATTGTTTTAAAATAATAGATTTAAACAATTCGGTTAAATTCTTCGATTTAAATATAATGACTCCTTAAGCTGCAAAGAGACAGAGACACTCCCATCCAATCGAGAGTATTGATACGACCTAAATTATTGGTATTGAAGCCCTCCATTGGATGAGTGTCCCCATCTCTTTCCAGCTCTTTACCTTGAAAAGTCACTATATTTAAACTGGACAATAAGTGTAGATATTTAAACAATCTGCTTAAATAAAGTGAATAACTTTATCGATTTTCAGAGGTTTAACGTTCCAAAAATTGAATATATATTTTTATAATAATAACAATAATAATAATAACAATAACAATAATAACAATAACAATAATAACAATAACAATAACAACAATAATAATAACAATAACAATAACAATAACAATAACAATAACAACAATAATAATAACAATAACAATAACAATAACAATAACAATAACAATAACAATAACAATAACAATAACAATAACAATAATAATAATAATAATAATAATAATAATTATTATTATTATTATTATTATTTCCTAGAATTATGTACGAGTTATGAATTAGCTGCAGGAGCAAATGTTAGATTCTGATGAATCATATTGAAAAAAATTGACAATTATTTTTTCACCAAAAAAACTTTTAAAAATATTTTAATGATAAAAAGGGAAATATAAAATATATATTCCAATTTTGTTGTCACGGCTCAAGTTGTTTATTCAGTTTTTAAAATTCATACTATAGCTACCCACATTCTCTCAATAAATTCGTTTAAAATAAGATTTTCTGCTTTTAGAAAAAAACGAGGTCATTGTTACAATAAAACTAACCCGAGTTTGTGGAGTCAGATTCGTATTAACACCATGGTTACCGGAAGATCTAATGCATTCATATTTAAAGGCATAATACAGCGCGCCAGGAAAATCTGCCCGCACAGAGCTGGATCAGGGGCTGCTATTAAAAATTGCATTTGCGTTCGTAGAAACCAGATCACTGGGAATTAGTGAAAGGGAGAACACTTTCAGCACCGGTTACGTATGTAGTGAGTACGCAATTTACGTTTTCAGTTGTTACAAGCAACAGTTCGTGTAACCGACACAATTTCTGTTGCTTGCCACTGGTGCCACTGCGGAGAGAATTTACTGGCGCACTATATAATGGTCTGAAAAGCGATGTTATAATGAGAATTGGGCCATAGTGTTTTTTGTTGGTAGACACAGTCGTTTCATTTTAATCTTACGTTTCCACATAGACAACTTTCTCAGATGTTTAGACAGGTTTCAATGTAACCGTAGCCCACTTTCAACTGGATTCGCCAGATGTCCAGTGAATTTGAGCAAAATATTGACTTGGGAGACGTGCTCACGGCAACGTCGGAGGCGTTGCTCGCCCACTGCCAGGCCTGGCTGGTGAGCGGGTTCCCGCGCAGGTCCCCCAGCTCGAACCCGGGCCGCCAGAGCGCGCGCACCGCGGCCTCGT
>BOPP01000045.1:1421153-1431660 GCA_017312745.1 Gryllus bimaculatus
AGATATTCACCGGAACTGGTTTAAAAAATGATAGTGTATTACATTTTTGGGTTGTAAACAGCTATTGGATTGTAATTTACTCGTTTAAGTTACCTTTATTTCTTAAATGAAGTACGTTACATTATTGTTTTAGTACGTCTCCATACAGCAAAATGGCGATATGGTCTCTGTTAAAGCACTTTAGGACACCTTTTCACAACAAAAGATCACAAATATATGAATAACTTTAAAACAATGATACAATTCGAATTATATTCTTTCATCTCAGATATTTGAGATGTTAAAGAGCGATGAGTTTCAGCACCTTTTCTTTTCAATTTATTGTATTATTTAGTTTATATATAAAAAAGTATTACAAAAAATTAATTATCTTTACGATTAAAAACATCACTCTTCACACATTGGAAACATATTCAACATTCACATTTTACGATAACACTTTCTGGAATTTAACAACGTTGAATGAGCATTATAGATTTTCTTTGCCTCCAAGCAACATTGGAAACAGTGAGTTGACTAAGTGTCTAATAAGATACGCAGAAACACCTTTAATATTTATATTCGTCATTTAATTACATTTAATGTAAATTGTAATCAAGTTGTATTGCTGCCCCTCTGAATGCATACATTACATTTACTTCTCCGATGAGAGCGCCGCTGAATTTTGATCCGAGCTAACTGCGCAGCAATAAAAATATAAAACTCCCAATTCCAGAAAAAGTGTGGAATGTTGTTCGCTGACATAACGTAAACCGATATTATCGGTGTTATGTCGGCGCAAACGAGCTGAAGGGAAATGAACTCCAACTTTCCTGGAAATGTTATACTTATTAAAGAACGAATTAATATAAATTGGAATTATATATTTGCTTAGTTACCTTGGATATAACAGAAAGTAGAAACCGAAATAGGTTGTAATATATTTTGGAATACAATAATTTTAACGATGTTCAAGATAGGTATACAAAACAGTAAATAGGAAACAAGAATTACACATGCGCTGCGAAACTCTTAGAATACGTTGGGAGAGCAATTAGAAACTACAACGAAACATCGTCTCTTCTATCGGTAGTTTTTATCAGACAAGAGTGTTCTGGAAACGACACAACACACAATTGACAAAGATTGTTATTTGGAGAAAGAATTAACGAGTATTGAAGAGACTGTCACAGTTACCTCTGTCCAGACGAAATATTAAACTTTTCTTTACGAATTTCGACGTTTTTACTTCATGTTAAGACTGCATCCAAGTAACTGGCATACTCTGAATCGTAACTTGAAAGAGCCCAACACATTTGTACTACGTTTTCTGCATTTCGCCTCGGAAGACAATGCTAGCTTGTGGCTTAAAACTGGAAATCTCGGCATTCTTAGAATTCTGACACATGGTTCGAACGAGGAGCTGCTCAGGAGCTGATGCGATCTTTCGGTGACGCTCCGAACTAATAGGAAGCAGTTGACAAACTATGTCAAGGAATTTTGTACGAAAGAAGTATTTGGCCAACAGGAAAGAAATTCGCGTGGCTTTTTTAAGTAAAATTAGGAGAGCGCCAAGTTTGAAATGTATTATTCTTTCCTCTGAAACGCCTTCAAAGAACATCAAAAGTGCCCTATTAAAAAACAAGGCGCCAAATTTGAATTTGGTGGTCAATATGCCTACAACACATTTTCTCTTAATACTTTGTAAACAAGCGTTTGGTAGTTGCTGATGATTAAGGTTTAAGGGCACTTCTAAAGCGAAGGTCATTGGTGCCCGGCAAATTATTTTAAGAGCAATACACACTGTAGCAGTGACAGACAAACATTTTTTAATGCAAAGTAAAATGTGAGTAAAACTAAAAATAAACGTGTTCAAGTATTTTAGAAAAGAGGTTGGCATAAAAGAAACACAAACACTTCAAAATTTCCAATTAAAAACCAAATAAATGTCATAGTCCTCTTCTTTCAGATAATGTTGTAAATGACAGTCTCTCGTAAGAAGCTAAAAAGCTTGCAGAGAGAAGATTCATTTTCAAGTTCCTGTGCTCCAGCGCTAGCAAGAGGAAGCCTTCGGCGGCTGTCTCTCTCCTTAGAACAGGCAAGAGAACATGCTCCACGGCCTGTCCTGTCTCGCAACTACCGCGAGGAGGGGGTGGGCCCCGCGGAGAGGTCCGTGGGCGAAATGGCAGTGACCGATCCGGAGGCGGGTCAGAATTATCTCCTCCCGCCTTGACCCACGAGATAAAGGCCAAGGCTTTAGGGAGTCCTTCATTCTCGGGAGTTTAAAGTCTCAGTTCTGCCACTGCCATGCACTGACAATACGTTTGATAAATAGCTGGGTATCATTTGTTGGGACTGTGAGAATGGGTACTTTAGTTTTTTTCGTGGCGAGCTTTGCTGCCTTGTCTCGCAGATGTCTCAGAATGATGTTATAAATCGCTACAGACGTACAGGGGTCGAATGTCACTTTTTTTACAGTAAACCTGTGGTGGGAAATTTCATTCGACAAAATTTCATATATGACATTTGCCTCAAATCGCTATGCACTTGTGTGTGCACCGGTGGTCGAAAGGTATCCGAAACCCCTTTTACTGTGTCAGATCTGAGCTGCCGAACATTAGTCTAAGGGAAGACGCCTGATACTCAAAGGCAAATACCAGATAAGTAACGTTGCTACATGAAATTTCACACCAGGCGTTCATTAGCAAAATGTATTTACTTTCGATCCTCATACATGCTCTAGAATAGTCATTTATGCCCCCAGGGCGTTAGAAGGGCTCGCGTGATCGGGCGGCGACAAAATGCCCGAGAGCTTTGGCCCGAGGGCTCTTTTTCGCAACAGATGATTAGAAGCAGTTGACGCCAGGGGGCATCTTTTTATTTCTTTCGCAATTTTATCGATTCATATTTACTAATTAACTAGATGTTCATTTGGCTCAGTTTGCCATTTCATATTTCCACACCATAATTCCTCCAGCCTCCCTATAACAAGAGAACATACAGCATTATTCAACTGTTTTCGTATTTCCCGCGTAACAACGATTCTCTAGATTTCTCTAAGCTAAGTTATGCAGAATATGCAGTTATATATATATATCTCCTTATCGAAGGCTATAACGTTACAGTAAATAAATAAATGTGTATTTATTGCGCAAAAGCTGTCCAACGTTGCAATGCCCTCCCTGTCCGAGGTGGCAGCTACTAACTCTTAACTTTGATCATAAGAAATTCCTCTCGTTTGAATTAACATATTTATTTTCTTTGTCCAGAAAGAATTCTAGGACCTCTGTACATAGCCTTCAAATGTTTGGTGTGAAAGATCAAAATACCCCGTTGATGTATGGTTGTCAGCACCATTGGTAACCATTAATCACTTCCTGCCTCGATTTTCTGTTGAAGTGGAGCAGGGAACTATTAAAACCTTGCTCTAAAACTTCACGCTCTTCTTTCTTCAATTAACGTGGGCAATTGACAACCGCTCTCCAAACCATATAAAGGCGCTGTACCAAATATGAATGTTTAAATAGTATCTACTTCGATTTTTTTCATTGCGTCGTAAGGCTACACATCGAAAAAGAAGAGAAAGACAGGCTCAATACGGGAGCTGGAAACGTCACTACAGCTGACTTTTATGGCGCCCATTGGCGTATGCTTCCCCTTCCACGTTTTTCGATTCAACGTAATTCAGATGCCATGGAAACTACTCTCCTGGAAGTAAGTCAGCTGAGGTTAGAAGAGACATTTCTTGATATTTGCAGATGTGATGTGAAATTCACTTTTTATACCGATGGAATTTTTTACCTTATTTTTTTATTTTGAAAGTTTAAAAGAAATGAACACTTTCAACATTTTTCTAAAACACATAACCTCAAAAATACGTTTAGTATAATATGGGGAAAACATTTTCTTTCTTTGTTTATTATTTAATGTAAATTGTACGTCGTCAAGTATCTTTATTAGCAGAAGAGAGTTTCAGATTTAGTTTTACAAAGAAACACAATTTGGCTAAATTAAGACTTCTTGGAGCGATAAGATTTGAGCACAATTTTTTTTACAAACACTGGGCTAACTTGAAGCGTTATTTAACGTTTAATACAATTATACTAACAAAAACACCTGCTAATAAATTGCGATATGGTTTCTTATTTTGCTCGGTTTTAATGTGCCAAATTTTTTTAAGCTGATACTGCAATGGAATCGGTTGACAATATAGATATCTTCGTTTTGCGTGATGTTTACAAGGGTGAGATTATTTGGTTGGAGAGAAATTCTGCTCTGTGTAGGTGTACGAACGGGTGAACTCGGTAGTAAGATGATGGGTCGCAGAATTTTGTAGATCCGTTCAAGTTACTTTCATTGCTTTGCCCCTAGGTGACTCTTCATGAAAATGTTTTTGTTCGCGGAGAAATGTTCTGAATATGTGTTCGCGATGCGCTTTTTTACTGACAGTATTATTTAACGAAACATCAACAATTAATTCACGGGGATACCCATTTTTTTACGCTGTCCCTATTTATTTGACAGCGCCTTTGAATTTTTGGCCCTCTAGCTTTGTTATTTTCCGTCACCTCGTCAATGTATATTTTTTTTACAGATTTATCTACAATATTATTTAATAATTTATAAATATTGATATATTTGCGTACTAAAAAAAATTTATTTTGAATTTACCGTTTTTTTCTTGCCCAAATTCACGCTTTTAAAGATCTAAATAAAACTGAGAATCCAACATATAATATTTATGTGATGAATCATATATCAATTTATATTGTTTTTCGAAATTGTTCTTAATTTATTTTCCCAATATTTTATTCCATCTAAGAGAAACTTACTAAGAAATTAGGTGTCTTAAGTATGACTGTTGGTAAAAAGTATGAACGGCAACATAGTTGATAACATTATAATACATTTCTTGCCCATTATTTCGTATTAGAGATACATACTCGAGCAACTCTTTTGTCTATGCGAGACTATTTGAGGACTAGAGAATAGGTCTTTATTCCAATAGCAAGTTTTCGAGTAAATTCGCCAGAAGCAAGCGCAATAAACGTTGATAGTTTAAGAGACAGTGGAAGAACAACTATCCGTGTTACGGCCCACCACAGTTGAAACCACTAAACCAATTTCTCATCGCTTTTGTTCCTCGTTGTACCATATTGTTTGTTCAATAAACATTTGTTTGTACCAAACAACTTACAAGTTCGAGCACTTTCAATTAAGGTAGTGGCATTCCACACTCGGCACCGCCAATTCATAAGAAATTTTTGGCAATCATTCTTTATCGTTTTAACGAACTATTGCATCAGAAGTTTCGTTTGACCAAGAATTAAGATACAGCATTCAATGTGGAGGTGACGGCATTATAATTTCACGACTGGCAACGCCACCACAGTAAAAAATTGTACTATCCTAGAATCGTTATGTAGCAAGATTGTGTTCCACCCAGAATTTTCGTTTGTACCCAAAAGTAATTTAAGATATAGAAATTTAAGTAGGGTGAGAGGTTTCACCTAACCCTCAACACTAGCCCCGCCTTCACCTCGCTTAAAAATTGCAACCATTGAAATCGTTTGGCGTCGTTTGTACCGGGAATGTTCTATCAAAATTTTTGTTCATAACGTATAAAATTTAAATATCTTTAATAAAATAAGATGGAGATCTTGAAAGTAATTCTTTATGGCAAAAACATTTTTTTAAGAAAGAAAACTTTTGACATGCCTAATGATATCCTTTATTGCCCACTGCTCCTAATTTATTAAGAAGAGCAAAAACTATTTAGTTAAAGTTAAATGTTAAAAAGTTCATGAATTTATACAAAGAGCCTATTCTTAAGGGCCGCAATGAAAAATATTTTTCTTGCACGTTTGAAAATATTTGATAAGTATGGGTTAATAAGTTAATCTAATTTTATACAAAAATATTATCAGAAATAAAAAGTGGTTTTGTTGTATTAATATGTGCAAGAATGTAATCTCGTGAAAAAATGTCTTATTGGGCCAAATTGAATTATTTTCAGTACCCGCGTTTTACGTCCGTTTTCTTTCACTTTTGCTTCCATTTTGTCACACCAGACCTACGGCTCGGTTATTATATTCGGCATGTTATCACGACCATGAGATCTTCAATAGTAAATTTTGGAAGTAACATGGACGCTTGATATTCCTCTCTCTACGTTTCGCTTGCGATCCGGGCTTGCTCGTAGCGTCGCCGATGTCGTTCGTCGCGGTCCCCGAGCCCGAAGAGGGGATGGTGGTGCTTGTTCAGTCGTCAGATGGGAGCAAACAAGCTCTGACTTACACCTCTATGGTGTTTCGTGACCCGCATAAGCAGCAGGCAATAAATATACTCCGCGCACCTCCGCGAAAATACGAAAAGTACAGAAGTATTCCTCTTCAGAAGTATTCACAAATAAAATTTGATCTGAACAGATGAAAATTACTTCTAATTAAGTGGATATCATTTTTTTCAGTAACTGTGTTGCGTATTTATGTTTTTCTAGGAAGATTATCGACGACATGTTCGTGGTCGCAGCCGCCGGCGCTTGGCCGGCCATCGCGTACGCGCAGCCTCTCGGCAAGGGGACTAAAGCACTATCGCGCGTCAGCACGAAAACATTCCCTTACCTTGTCTCTGGTCTTTTTCAACCCGAGAAGGAGTTTCTGCATCGTCGCACAGCAAGAGATTTACTGGACATTTGTAAGGAAATGTATAGTCGTAATTTGGCCCGGGATCGAACCGAGATCGCCCGTGGAAAGCGAACACAGCTAGCCACAAGAGCCACCCGAAAGAATAGTGGCAGGCAAACTACTATACAGTAATATAACATTAGTACAAAAGTCGTACTACAGACTCGCAAATAATTCTGGAAACAATGTGCAAGAAGATTGGTTCTAACGGTTATGCACAAGTTTCGATTAAGTTTTAGCTACCTCATTTCTGGCACAGAAATGTTCAGCATTGTAATTTTAACATGTACCTGCAATACTCTTTCTTTTTTTTCAATCTTCTGTTTTTTTTTAAAAAAAATTCCCACAAATTTAACAAGATATTTTTAATGATTGAATAGATTCTCGATTGCTATGTGGTTATGACGTCGCGTCAACGACTAGATCATTGTCCGTAACGTGTATGTGCCCTCTTTCCCTCGGGAGGTGGGCGCGAGGGTCTCCTCCCGCTCTACGGCGAGATCCGGCGCAGACCTACCCCAACCAGGTATCTCCCGGCGCAGGGGTTTCCCCGACCAGGTATCTCCCGCCAGCGAGGCAGCGTCCTAGCCGGTGCACGGTCTGAGCTGCCGACCGGTCTCCCGGCGTGTGTAGTAGTGCAGTGCATGTTGGTGAGTATGTAAGGGGTGAGAATGGAACTAGAAAGAGGTAGAGAATATCGCGCTCGGATCGCGGCCAGTTTGTTAGGGCATTCTCTTGGAATCGAACTGAGCGGAGAAATCACGGAAAACTACCGATCAGCTCAGCCGGCCGCTAGAATTCTCCTTCAGAGAGCGACTGAATTCGACCTAGGTGACAAGCTAGTGCCGGGAGTGGAAGCCTAGGACCTCCTGGTCAGAGGGATTGCAGTGACTTCAGTTGATGCCCTGGGCCTTCTCTCCCGATATTTTTTATGGATTACAACGTGTTTTATACTCATGCACACAATATGAATCGGAAGAGTTCATGGATGTTTTAAAACCTTCACAATTGAGATGTGTAGGACGGTGAACATGTGATATTTTATGTCAGTCATTCGTTTTTATCCTGTCGCATTCGCTTGGGTTTCAAGCTAGAACAAGAAAAATGTGAGTTTGTTCCGTTAGAGAAGTTTTCAACACACAATTGATGTGCTTTCGGGATAGGTGTCAAAAATTGAAAGAGAGGCTAATAAATTACGCAAATTGACTGTCTAGGAGGAAATAAAAAATGGAATCAATGGTATCCATTTTTCAAAAGTCTGGAAATGTAATTCGACGGAAAGTGGGCCATTTGTTCAAACATTAGCGGGTGACATATACACGTGTTGCTATCGACGGCACTTGAAATTACGCAAGGTTGATGAGGAGGGGTCACAGCGTTACGGTGACACAGGGAAGGACAGTGGAGGATTAACACATAAGCAAGCACTGCTTCTCTTTTGAGAATGTGTTTGCCATTTATCTGCAGAAAAAGGAAATGTTTAAGAATCTTAGAGAAGAAAAAATACTTTGCCAAGAACAAACAGAATTATGTTGACAGATTGGTTGAAAACATTTCCTGCAAACGTGTAGCTCATCCCTAGATAAAAATAGTCAATGTCTAAGTAGTTTCTAAACCGACGTTGACATAAATTAAGTATTCGAAAAAACTGTCATCAGTGTACCAGGCATCTGCCGTTCACCAAGAATTAGATCATCGTGAGTAACGACCAGATGAAAGTTTTTTGTTAAGTTTATTAGAATATTAACTTGTCTTATTGAAACCTTTTCATTTTCAATGAACTTGGAGGTTCACAACTGTGATCAGCAGTCAAGTAAATGTTTTTCTTTCTCGACTTAGGTAAAGAAACGCATATCCAGAAAATTTTCAAATGAAATAAATATATTCTTAAACCTAACACAAAACTATTAATCCTTTTACAAGAACAAAATCAGTTAAGAAATAATGTTTGGATCCTTTTACTAAACAAATGGAGAAAATAACAAATATACAACTTTACAATCTGCACAAGCACACATACAAATATTTACACTATAAAAGTATTTCCGTATACTTCGTAACTACCATGCCCATCACAACCTCATTGAAATTTCTCTCTATTGAAATTCAGTATCTGTATAAAAGAATAAAATAATTACAATATTTCATACGTACTAAATTGAAACACGTGACACTGTCATAACAATACAATTAGTTTACCACCTGTTCCAATTTTCAATCGTCCTATTTATTCTATGCTGCTTTCACATGCCTTTACATACCAAAATGTTGTTCTATCTTAACATTGTGTCCTATTCCAAGAGAATTGAGTAACAAGAACTCAAAATATCCACTCTTTAGGGTATAAAGAAATTGTTTTCTTTTACTCTCTCTATTTCTGTACAATTCCACGTAATTCTGTGACCAGCTAATTTTTCTCTAACCTACCTCAAATTACCGTTATGTTAGCACCGCGCTCACCCTAACCTTGAAAACATTCCCTCCTCGCGTAATTGCATTCGTCTGTGCATCTCGAAATGTTATATTTCTAGTCTATTTCTCCTTTAATAGTTTGATTTACAAGCAAAATAAGTACAGCGTTTCAATGGCAGAGTCCTGCACTATCACACAATTAATTGAGAAATTGCAGATCGCTATTGTCAGGGGCAAAGTAAAAAAAAAACATTTCCTTCGCAGGGCGTTATATTGCCGCCGCAAAACGTTGATTCTACCTGGGCCTTTTCGGATGTCGTTGTAGAACTTCGGCTTTCCTCCTCCTCGAGTCCGGCTGTCCTCAATGCAGCGTCCTCCGCGTTGCACCACGTGCCATCCGTTCTCCGGTGTCGTTTTTCTAAATTATTCGCCCTGGGTATGGCTACTCGATTTTCCACATCCTCCAAATACCATAGATAGAAAGTACCAAATTACAAAAGTTAAACCATACGTCAAATGTATTCAAGTAATGAAACAAGATTCTTTTACTAACTCACCATCCGACATTCAGGGCTGCCTGCCTCCTTCTCGTTCTTACTTCTGTCTGTCTCCCCTCCCCTCCCCTCGCGTCGATCGGCAGGCACACTACAATTCATTAGTATCAGAACGTATATAAATACAGGCGGCTGCTGCTGCAGAGGGCACAGCCCGCGCTATTTAAATGTAGCTTTCTTATTTTCCACAGATAGGCAACGGTTCCAATACGTTCTTTGACTTCCAAGGCACCCAACTGGTGGTTCTGCACGTGCGTACCATGAGAGCCGAGGGTGTCGGCGGTCTAGTCCGTCTCGACGCTACGCAAGTGCAAGACTCGCCAAATTGTCAACTAAAAATGAATAATAATTTTCATAAATTGTAAAAGTGCAGATATTTTAGTCATCCGTTGCGTTCATGCAGATTGCGGACTAAAGATAGAAAATGCGGAAATGCGGTACCTCTGGCAACACTGGTGGAATGTTTCCACTGAAAACATCTCCGAGTCTTCCTAAATTTCTCGCAGTGAATGGTGAACACGCTTACAGCGCTCCCGGTGGGTCAAGGTATCGTTTGTTCGTCCATATTGCTCCAAACCTAACTCGTGTGCTCATCCACGTTCCCCTTACAAAACCTTTGAGTTATCAAAAACGCTCTTCTAAATACTGCTGTAGGAAATGAAACATTGCTTCAAAATGTCAAAATTTCGTGTTATCGACGTTTGTATTATCCAGGTTTGACTGTATATTTAAATTCAAACTTCTAACTGCGGATTAAAAAAAATAATTTTTGTATTTTGAAAATACAAAATACCGTCAGAAAGTATTTTTGATAGAGATTCAAAGTACTTGTTCAAATATGTATTTTCGACACAAAATACAAAAGTATCGAAAATA
>BOPP01000045.1:1433769-1453929 GCA_017312745.1 Gryllus bimaculatus
AAAAAACGCGATTTCTCGACAGAAAAACAATTATTACCGGGCCTTAGTAACGAAAAAATCGATAAATCTCTCCTACAGATTGTAAATTACTTCTATTACTTGTAGTCAGAATCTATGTTTTGTGCGTCATTAATACCGAAAATATGGATTAGCGTGTCCGTCTGTCTGTGAACAATCCTAGTGAGTAATACGTATCAGGAATTTTACCAAAACTGATATTCCTCGATGCATCTCGTTGATGAATTTGAAACCGACGTTTTGATTTTTGCGGGTTACTTTACGTAAAGCTTCAACACATTAAAAATTTTCTCAAATGGCTCCCAATTTATTTTCCTAAAATATTTTCCTCTGATAGATGACAAGATACGTAAAGAAATAGCATATGCCGCATTTTCATTGACTTCTTTGAATGATCAAAAATTGAAAAAAAATTGGGCGCTTTTTTACTGCAATTACAAAAATTATTTTTTTCTTTAATGACATCTGTGTAAAATATACGTACTTTTTGCTGGTACATTGTCTATTCGAAAATTACAAAAAATTGCATTGTAAAAGTACATTGATGATAAAGGTTTTTATTACATGAAATTTGTTATAAAAATCAGATCTTTAAAACAGGTCATGTGCATTTTATAAAAAAATAGCAGTCATTTAGCATTCTTTGTAAATCTTCGAATTTAGCAAATTCTGATATGACTCGCTTTATTTGCTGGAGTCTTTCGCGAGTTCAGCATACTGCATAATATAGGTAAGGCAGCAACATCGTGACGCGACTTGGCAATTTGAAATTCTTAAAATTCCTTCTCATCGTCGGGAGATGTTATTGGCTGTATGAAACTCAGTTTTATTGTCGAATTTAAATTGATATGTTAGCTTCAAAAGAATTAAGTTTCGCACATAATGTTCTACGTTTTGTTATACGTTTAACAAGTAGTTACTAACATATGTTAAAAATGGCAGAAATTGTAGCATTATAGAGATACGTAACCGTTACTCGGACGAGAAAGAACGTGCTGTAGTAGCACCTCTAGTGTTTAGTACAAACCATACTAAATTAAATTAACTAAGGTATATGGGCATGGATTTGTTATTTTGAGAGTAAAACGCCGTTAGGGTTTTTAATAAAAGGAAAATGTTCCACTACACAAGTACACTTTCTGAAATATATTATTAAAGAAATGAAGTAACAACTATCTTTAGCGGAAATAGTCACGTGGGGTGTTGCAATCAATCGGGTCTAAATGTATTACTCCGTATGCAGAATGTGATTTAATTTTCTTTGCAGGTTACAACCACAGGTATTTAATTCGTATACTTGCGGTATATTCCATTCAGGAAGTAACATTATGCTTATAACTTAATCAAAATGTATATATGTTATTGTTATTGTGTATTATTATTATTATTATTATTATTATTATTATTATTATTATTATTATTTTAAATTTTAGATAATAACTTTGTGTAACATTGTTATAATTATAAGATATCTCATAAATATTTCAAGCATTTACGTAATATTTAGGAAAACATCCCTTTCCATCAGTTATGAAAAAAAAAACAAATACTTAAAAGATGATGTTTACACATGTATAGTTGTTTTGTAAAATATAACTTATTTTATTACTTAATTAATATACATTTGTTGTAAATATACCATTTCTTTTTGCGATTACTCGTAGCATTGTTTTGGATCCAACCCCCAAAAGCGCCAAGCACTGCGTCGACAGACGGTAACAAAAGTTTATTTCATTTTGTATTTAATAGCAAAGTAAAAGTAGTGAGTGGACTAAATCGTCGTTAATAATAAAGTAAATACCAATATTTGCACTAGAATATGTTTAATTTCACCCCTTCCGAGTGTTGATCAAAGAGATTTCGCCATGTTCGAAATAAATAATAGGCTCTAACGGGTATGATCGGCATCAAACCTCAATCCTCAGCTTAGAACGCTCAACAAGCACAAAATGTATGAATAGAAACCCATTTTTAGCGCCTAAATGAAGCAATTTGGTTGGTGTGTAATGAATGTGTCGGTGTGTTGTGTTAGAGATCCCTTAATACGATTTGTGACACGCACCGCCAAATTAGTATTTATTTTTTTCATGAATGGAAACACGTTTTAAAGCCAGGATGTAAGCATGGGCTGGGTTTACTCCGTTTCCAGAAGCATAACGCAACCAATTGGGTCTATTTGCTGCAATTACGGAAATAAAAACTTGAACACGACCCATAGTATCCCATCAGGAGATATTCTGTTCATATTCACATGAAGATATTATTATTCATAAACACATTCACAAATTGGAGGCTAGCTTAGTAAAATCTGAGGTTTTTGTTACTTGTCTTGTGCAAATAAATCTCATGTAATAATACTTAATAAAATATCATTGTATTACACATTTAAGATTTGTAAGAACTGAAAACAAGAAAGCTCATCACGGTGCCATCGGTTTTCAAATCCCGGACATCAATCGCAGAACCGGACGTGTTAATCCTGTGATGTTCTGGCCACTTTCCCACCGATATAAAAAGAAACTAGTGGTGCTGCAGAATGGCACAGACTTTATCGAGTTACTTTTCTATTTCCTTTGGTCTCGGCTAGTTATTCGGACTTCCCACATACGCCCGTAGAAGCCAGCTGCAATCTATCGCTGCCCAAAGCACATATTTTTGAAATTTTCTAACTTTTTTCCGTTTACTAATAGTACAAGCGAAATATTATTGTAAGAATATTAAAGGACAGTAAAACCTCGTTCTAAATGGCAATTTTCTTTGAAAGATATTTTGCTGTTTTTAAGAAAATTTCGTTTTAACGCTACTGTAAATTCGAAATTGGAAGCTCTTTTTCACAGAAAATGTTTGTGTTTCCGAAAAATTTAATGTAAGGTAATTTAAAGCACATTAACTCACAAATATAATCGTGTGTACAAATTTCTGAATGTGTGCATATTAACGACGTGGGAGATGTTTTCAAAAAAATACATTTGCTTGATTTTTCGAAAAACCAAAATACTCCAAAATTAACTTTACGTCATATTTGTGTAATTAGTGTGGGTGTAATTAGAACTATCCGTTAGAAAAGTGTGATGAAAATATTTGGGAGCCATTTTTGACAAAATAGTGTTTAAACGTTTTCTGAAAATGCAGCTATTGTAAGCTAGTTTTCACAGAAAACGGTTAAGAGTACGAGAAACTTTATATGACATTATTTAATGCATATGTACTCATAAATATAATAATGTGAAAAAATTGCCGCGAATATAAATATTAACAACGTGAAAGACAAGTAAAAAAATACATTTTTGTAATTTTTGAAATCTCGAAGGGATAGAGCAATATGCCGTTTATGTCATCATACAGAGTGCATTTAACACTACTCCTATCAAAAGTTAAAAAAAATTGAAGACTTTTTGAGATTTTTAGCCAGTTTTGTAATTTTTTAAAATTGCACTATTAAACGCAATAGTGCAAAAAAGACTGAAATTTTCAAAACAATTACATGACCTTAACGAAAGTACTCTTTGTACACAGCAAATTTTATACCAAGGAAAAACCTCTATCTTCAATTTTGTAATTGTAGAAAAATGCGGAAAAAATTGAACGTTTGTAATTTTTGCAATTTCAGAGTTATCTGTGAAAGTCGGTCCTAGGCCACCTTTATAAGTGTATTTATATATTCAAACTATATTCTTTAAAAAAAAAGGTTGGAACCGTTTTTGAGGAAATTTAGAAAACGTCAGGGGGTTTTACATAAAGTACCCCTAAATTTTCAAAAGTTTTTCAAAATCGGGGCGTCTTGGGAAGAGGCAGATCAAGCGGGATATATACATTTTGAAGAGAATCGTAGTTGGGATTAGGCGCTAGTAGTGTCCACAGACTGACGGACGAACACACAGGTAGATGGACGTTTTACCGTCAATTATTCTTTTGGTAACAAGGACCCACAAAAGAGGGATTGCAGCCACACCATGTCTTAGAAGATTATTGTTCTTAAATAGAAAACTGGATTTATTTACTTTCTCGTTTTCAGGGCCCGGCATTGAACTTTTTTCTGTCGAAAATTCGCTGTTTTTTCGCGTAGCATTATATAACTTTCCCTCTATTACGTATATTACTCCGTATATACGTATGTATAAGGAAAAATAAAAACCTGTGTTCATCTGAGTCTATGAAGACTGTAAATAGAAGACGATTATCCACTGCAGTGACTGTCTGAATTATATTCACGATGCCAACTTTTTATATTTAAGCAAGCTAATAATATACGTAGATTATTACGTCTATTTATTAATTTTTTCAGCTAGAAAATGTATAAACTTACAAACATGTTTATAAAATATTGTAACATCATCTTTGAACCTAATTTTGATTAAAGCTAATTTGATTGAAATTAAAGCTAATTTGAATCACAAATTAGCTAGCTAAATTATTCAAGATTCAAATTTTGAAAATTCTCTGTGAATGTCTAGTTCTCTAAATTATATACACAAAAATATTTTACAGTCACTTGCTGTTATCTACATTCTGTTTTCATCTGCGATAGTGTTTTAGAGTAATGAAATGTATTCGTAATAGTGACTTGGATTTTACATCACCTAACGTAATTTCAACAAAAAAATGTTAATTTCAAAATTATTAATTTCGTTTGATGCAAATTGCCTGACTAAGAAATAAACGCTTTGTTGAACGACACTTGACTCACGTCACCACATATCGTCGCACCCACTCGGTGCCTCTGGGAGTTGCTACAATGTAAGAAATTAAATACTTATATAAATTGTCGTCATCCCGTCACCATGTTGGACGCAATTGCGCTCGAAGAATGTATTCCGCAGTCGCAAAGGAATCCAAGTTCTGTCCACGTTACTGAGTAACATGACTGCATTTGTTCAAAGAATGAGTTTTCCGACGGGAACTCGAACCCCGCTCTTCTGGGTTATGTCCAGCTGCTCTAACCACTAAGCTACCGAGACAACCAAAATTGAACCGAATTTATGCAATTCAACAGCTTTTTTATTTCTGTGTTAATTTTACTTCCTGAATAAATATATTCATTTCTTTTGAAAGTAATAAACAATTTTCTGAATGTTTTTGAAGTGTTTCTATGCTTCAAAATTGCCTAAAAAGCATTTTTGAGTACTTATAGCAGCTTATCCATTCGGAAAATCCTCATGGTTTATTTGATGAAATATGCTTAAAAATGTCAGAATAGTTTGTTTTCAAAGTTTCCACGTTTCCTCTCCGGACACCTGTATAGTTCCGTTTAAAAAATAGAGTCCAATATCTCTTCAATAATCATCTTTTTTAAAAACAAGCTAATAACTACGATTGATGAACCCTTGTGGCCTGAATTTTGGGCGCAAATTTCATCTCAATATCTTGAACCCTTTAGAAGATATTTGAGATTGATATTTTTAATGACTTGCTCAGTATAATAAATAAGGGTTATTATCCGTAAGATACTTCCATTTACACTTCAAAGGCGGCGGTCAGAGCGTAAACAATTCTGGACCAACTGTCGGTCGGCGGATGTCGGACGTTTTCGTCCGAAGCATTCACTGACAATAGCCGAACGACCTTTCCCAACGGCCTCCAGAAACAGATTGTCCTGCCCTCCAGATTGTCGGGCAAAGATCTCTTTCGTTTGATTCTGTCTGTTCCATCAGCCACAAATTAGCTAGAAAATCAAATGAAATAGCAAGCATGTACAATATTTAGATGGTCTTCAGCGTGCTTCTCACGAAATAGCTGTGGAATTATAGGAGTAGTTGAATGATTTCAGGTACTTGAAAATACTCTACAAAACAGAAAAATGTATTGTAAAATCGAAATCTCCTCTATTCATTTGTGTATTTCAATATCTGTAATTTCATATAATGAACTACATTTCATCCATCGCCCATACTCGTAACACTGCCACGTTCTCTACCTCGTGTAATTGCTGAGTGAGCATTACACGTAAAATATTTGCCCCATTTCCACCGCAGGGGCGAGGCGTTCGTCTCGCCGGCGCCATTTCGTAGCCCGCAGCTCCGTTGTCGTAACGCGGGGCGAATATAACGCGACGAGGGAGACGGGAAGTTCCGTGGTGAGCGCCTGAGCCTTTTATTTCTCGTCGCGCGCGCACTCAAGTTGAGCCTTTCCCTTAACGACTCCCGATTTCCTTCGCCCCCCCCCCACACACGCGCGCGCGCGGGCGACACTGACTGGGAGCAACCGGGATGGCCCGCGTTCCGCCGAGCGGTAAATTAGGGAAATATGGTTGGTTGGTTGTTAGTGATTCCGGGCAAGTCAACTGCTTAGGTCATTAGTCTCCTAAGTGCATGTTAGTAAGGAGTGAGGATAAGTCAAGGAAGAGGAAGGAAAGATCGCGCGGTCCGTGGCCCGTTTGTTACGATACTGCTCCGACATTCGCATTGTGTTGATCGGAGAAACCACGAAAAACTACCGATCAGAGCAGCCGGCAGCTAGAAGTATTCTCCAGACAGCGACTGAATTCGTCCTACCTGACAAGCTAGTGTTGAAAATCTTGCCCCTGTCAGGACTCGAACCAGGACTTTCTAGTCAGAGGCACTGTACTGACTTCAGCTGGTTAACTGAGCCACTTCTCGTCCATGGGAGATATGTAGTAAGTGGTAAGCGACAGAAATTCGTTCTATTTATCGCCTCCTGCATACATTTTATTAGGAAGTTTTGAATTCTGATTACGATATATAAACAATCAATATGGATTGATTTTCATGATTGAAATAACAAGGGATATATGCAAAATCCAACTACCTGGATATTTTCATAATTTTACTCCCATATTAATTTTTTGTGTCTCATTTAGTGAATCATAATTTTTACTTTATTTTAGTACTTTCTCGCCCTTTGTAAATAAAGTGTTGAAATAGTGCATCGGAAAACGGCGAATTTTCAACAGAAAACCTTCTCTTGCCGTGCCCTGGTAACGAAAACGTGGATAAATCTTTCTCACACACACAAAGACACATAGAATTTTGGCTAAGGTGGTGTCAACGTTATCACGTAACAATTTTATGTCCATCAAACATATTTTATTTGATTAAAACAGTGTACCATATTAGTCCGAATATGGCCAATTTTCCGTTAAAACCATAGAAATAGACATTTTTCTAATGACAATAACTCCGTAAATTTTTATTAAAAATAGTTTAATTTAGTAAGGATCAAAGATTGAAATATCTTCAAAGAGAGAGTGAGTATTTTATGCAAGAAAGTGAGAAATTTATGCAAAAATACATTAAAGTAATTATCATGTACGCACATGAAATTTAATGCACACGTACATTAACTTTAAAGTACGTGTACATTAAATTTACTGTACGTGTACATTAAATTTATTGTATATATACTTTAAATTTACTCGTGGGTGAATCACCTGTTTCGCTCCCTTGTTGCATAAATTACTATTTTCAAATTAGAATGAATTATACTACTTATCGTCCCTCTGATCTCAGTCTAAATATTTCTACATTTTTCGCTTCCTCAAAGCAGTCGATTCGGTTTGTCCTCGAGTTCAATCGGCAACTCTTCCCTTCCCATGCCATTTCTGGTTCAACTTTTATAAGAACTATAACTGCAAGTGGCGTGCATTAATGCATTAATCTGTAACAGAAGTCACAATTTCTTCGTTGCAAAATTATGTAATCAGGTACAATAGTCAAGGAATTGTACCTAGAAATCTCACAAATAAACAGTATATATTTGGTATATGACCGCAAACAAGTGAGTAACCCAAGTAGAAAGTCCTCCTTCTTCAACAAGAGACGCCCTTGTGAAATCCTTCTTCTGTATGTTTTTGCACCACATAATCTCGTTCATAGAACTGTCAGCAGAGTGTTTAGTAAAGCCTCAAGAAGAGTGTGTGTCATATTCAGCGCAAAATTGAAATCCAAAAAAACGCGGGAGCCAAAATTAGAAGTCAGATGAAAAATTAGTTTGAAAAGTTGCTAGTTTTATAAATCTGCGGCGCCGTATGGTGCTTCCTTTCCCGATTGCGAGATGATTGCCCATGGAAATGTCAATAAACCATTAGCTGAAATTTTGAAATGCAGAAGAAGCCTGGAAAAAGAAAAGGATGGCTCTTGAGAGTGCATTGATGCGGGCGGGCGCTCGTGGGGCAGCCGGCGGGGGCGCTGATTCGGGCCGTTGCTCGCAGCTCATCGCTTTCCAAATGGCATTTCGTAGGGTTCTATAAAGTATAGTAATATCAAAATAAGTTGCGTTTCTCTACAAATATGTTCAGTGCAGCCTGATAATGAATAAAGAAATCAAATACAGGAGTGAGGTACAGTTGTGGGTCGTTAATAGTAATTTTAATATATTGCAGTGAAGTAATTAAATTGTGCCAGGCAAAGTTCTGAAAGTAGAAATTTCAAGCTTTAATCTAATCTAAATTAAAAAAAAAAATTAAAAAATTAACGGAACTATGGTAATTTGTAAAGTGGCCATTTATATGGTTTTAACGTAAATTACGCCGTATTCAAGCTAATGTGGCACACTGAGTCAAATAAGTATTATTTGATGATTATAATGTTGTGGAATAGCGTGGGCTCAACCTCAGCTAAAAATCCGTTTATAAAAATATCTTTAAATAATATTTATTCGTGATTTTGTAAAAAGTAGCAAAAAAGGCCGAAATGGGCTGTTTTTGATGTTTGTGGCCCCTCTAAAGCCATTTTAAAAACAGTATTATGATTGTTAATTTTGTTCTTGTATCGAAAACGTTTCGGCGGATCAGGCGTTCCTAGCGCCCGGGCCGCCACAACGCCACCTGCCGTCCTGACCGCTTTGCGAAGGGGCAGGAGGAGGCTCACAGCCAAGGCCACTGACATCGCTGCTCCGCACGGCCAAGGAACGGGCCGCTGCTGGCGTCACCCGGCTCATGGACGCCGCCGAGGGCGCCGTCCGGCCTGAAAGGCCGAACTCTGGCCTGAATGGCCAGAAGATAAGTTAGTTTTAAGAAAGGCCTGTTTATAACGAGACTGGAATGGATATTAAATCCACTTAAAAAATGCAGCCATGTGTTTTAATGCATTATGAGCATGAGAAAAAGCCCTATCACGCATGTATCCTAGAAGAGCCTGCAGACTGAGCAGCCGGGGCAAAGCTGGATCGGGTAACCGGATAATCAGGTGAGTCGGGGAGGCCACCTGGGGTCCCAGGTGGTTACAACATATATATAAATATTCCCCGATAGATTTAAAAAGCTCGAAGCCCTCCGAGTTCGAAACGTATATTTTGAATTTTGATGATATTTTAATATAAATAATACCAAAATGTTCTCGATAATAGCGTGAATCTTTTTGATTTAACTTTGTCCTCGTATAACGTAAAAGACTCAGTGAAGAATGGTTCAAGTCTCAATTTCGTTAAAATACCTGATTTAGTGAATTTTGCAAAAGTTCGAATATTTTTCACTGTCTTTCTACAACTACAATTCTGAAGATAGAGAATTTTCCTAAACGAAATCTCTTACGTAAAAATAGGTCTTAAAATAAGATCTCGTAAATTTTTTTGAAAATATGTGTAGTTTTCGCGTTGCTTTTCGTGAAATATAGGCAAATTTACATTTTTTAATTTTTATTTCTCAAATATGGTTGCAAAGTTTTCCTTCAAATTATCTCCTGGAATCTACCAAACGATTAAAAAAGGTGCTTGCCCCATTTCCGACAACCTCTTTGTATTTTCCAAAATTGCAAACATTTAACATTGCAACCCTATAAAATTGAAAATAGATATTTTTACTTTATCTCTACTACTTTACTCTCCATTTGTGGCCTTTTATGCAAGTAACCTGTTGAAAAAACGTCCTCATTTCTATATATGGGTTTCTACTATCTAACCTTGTTACTTTATCTTCCTCAAACATTCTTTTCTTTCTTCTGATGATCTTTTCTTGTTCTCGGTTTTCTTTATATAAATCAGTTGTATACATCAGTTGAAAGCAACAGTCTGCTGACCGATAGTAGCTCGATTATGAAGAGATGGTAGGGGCACTGCCACTGGGGATAAGAACAATTGAACAAAAACAGGAAACTACTGAGATGGACCAACATGAAAGTAAAAGGGACTGTGAGAACACTGCAAGTGATGGACATCCAGATGTTAATGAACTATTAAATCCAATCAGAAAATTGAATAATTACAAATCACCGGGGGCGGATGGTGTAGCAGCAGAAATGATGAAAATCTTTGAAGGGGAAACTACTTTGCGGAATAAATTACACCACATCATATCGAAAATATGGGAACAAGAAAAGCTGTCAAAACAATGTGAAGATGCACTTATATGCCCGATATATAAAAAGGGGATAAACTTAAAGCGGAGAACTACAGTGAAGTTAGTTTGTTGAACCCAGGATATAAGATCTTTAATATTTTGTGTGTACGCCTGAAACATATCACTAAACCATTATCGGAAATTACCAATGTGGTTTCAGAGAGAAGTCAAGAACCGGTCATATTCATATGAATAGGCAAATAATCGAAAAGACCAGGGAATATAATTTGAGCACCATATTTATGTATTTATTGATTTCAAAGCAGCATATGTTTCTATTAATACGTAGAAACTAGAGGCCATGGAATAGTTTGGCTTCCCAAAAAAACTTATCTGGTAAATGCAACTATACGGCAAGTACAGGGCAAAGGGAAAGTAGCTAAATGGATATTCGATCCTTCTGACAGCGCACAGGGATTGATAAAGGGGGATGCGTTGCCACGCTTACTCTTTAACGTAGCTTTAGAAAATATAATAATGAGGAAAACGGTGCAACTCTTGGCCTTGGCGAATGATAAAGTGATCGTGGGGAAACTATGACAGCGTCGCTGAAAGCGACATCAAGCTTGGTTGATGAGGCAAAAGAGACTGGAATTAACCAAGAAGAAAGCTAACACGAAATCAAACGAAATAGGAGAATATTCCTTCGAAAGGGCAAACTTCTTTAAATATCTTGTAACACTTCTGACGCTTGATAACTCTTCGACAACTGAAATTAAGGCAAGGATAAGTATGGCAAACACAAGTGACTTTGGACTAAAGTAACTGTTTGGCTCGCGGTCCCTCCGACATGAATATAAGCTAAAATTATACAAGACTTTGCTAAAGCATATAGTGATGTATGAAACTGAATGTCTTGCCTTAAATAACAATGATATAAATCTACTAGATGTAGTTGAGAGAAATATTTTGACAAGAATCTTTGGGCCAGTGCAGGATAGCGGTAAATGGAGAATCGGACACACTAGAGAAATATACTAGTTATACAATAGCAACAATATTGTTAAAGAAATCAAACTGGCTAGACAAAGGTGGCTTGGCCATACCTGTCGCTTGCCGGGATTAACTCTGTGTAAAGAAACGACTTCTACGCGACCTGTGGGCGCCTGCAGAATCTGAAGACCACCCCTAAGGTGACTGCTGGGTGATGAGGAAGACCGGAAAGAAATGCATGGAACGGAATCCTGAAGGAGGCCCATGGCCACGTATGGACTGTTTCGCCCTAAGAAGAAGAAGAAGAAGACGACGACGAAGAATATGTTGCTTTAAATATAATCTGTTCTAAAAATTCATCGCTTTAGAAAAGGTCGCATAGAAGTTTTAAAACACACGATTCATTTTCTCGTAATTTGCGCTTGAAATTAATGCATTTTATAAAAACAATTCTCAAAAAACTTTGCACATTTTACTTCAACGGATAGAAGAATGAACGTTTAAAACAATGATTTCATTTTCGTTGAATACTGTATTTTCGAAAATTACAGATTTAGAAATAAAACGAGAAAGCGTGTGCTATTAGCTCAATAGTATTTTCCTCGGCGTTTCAGAGTGAAATGTTTTTTGCGAAAATAAATGATGTAGAGTTATGTAGGAAACGTTATATTGATATAAGGGATTGGATTCCAATTACGTTTTAAGCCAGAAGTACATATTGATTTTTTATTACTACTCGTATTATCACGATGCAAACTGTGCGAGTTCCTTCAGATTTTTTTCGCGTACCATTCCGAGCATGAAAACTAAATTGTTAAAATTTTGCTGACGAATGCTTCTAAAATACCATTTCATCACTGGCAGAAATTTTTTTAACTTTTCTGTGACACATGAAACGGCGCAGGGGAAGTATTAAATCAAATGCGTTGCACCACGACACAGCGAGTGAGTGAGTGGCGAAGCATCGCGCCCTTTTACGATTCTATTCGAAAGTATTTCAAATGGAGTCAGAAGAGAGATTTGCCCTTCTAAAATGAAATTCTTTAAATATAAAACTGCATGTGATATTTATTTTTATTATTTTATTATAAATCGTCATTGAACTAAAATCAGGGGACCTCGTTTTTACTTCCTAACTCCGTCTATTCCGTATTGAAGGCCACGAAAAGTTTAGCCCTTGTTCGCCGTTGCTGAAGGTTTCCAGAAGTAAACTTGATTATTTTTGTTTTATAATTAAATTTGTTCAAAGAATTTGTTACTCAGTACATGGACATAATTTGGATTTGCTTTCTGTTGCGGAACATATTTTCTAGCGTAATTGCCTCCGAAAAAGGTGAAAAGGTGCTAAATTACATATATTTTATGATTTTTCATATTTTGAGTATTGTGTAGTAAAGTATTGAAATAGTTCACAGTGTCCAATTCGTGATTTCCCTCACAAAGTTCTAACGTCTCGAAACGTTGTTTCTTTTCGACATTGAAAAAAGTAGTATCCCTGTTTGTAATGTCCATGTTTATTAATGCAAATTCCTAACACTATTTACTTTATTGTATACGTACGTATTGATAATTTATTGCCCTACATTGGGTACAAATATATTATGGTGGGGGTGCATAAAATCTAACTTATCTTAAACTCACAACCATTCCTATCACTTCGCGAAATTCTTACATGATATTTACATTTTGTTCAGTATGAATCACTCTCACTACTTGCGTGGTTTTTGCGGTCTGCCTGCTTGTCTTACCGCTAGCGCTTGTGGGGCGCGGCATGCAATCGCAATCACATGTGTCACACTACGTCGCACTTCACTATTGTGACATTAAACGGAATAATGGACGTGGTAGAGAGAAAGTTATGTAATGGTACGGGAAATCGATTTCGAGATTTCAACAGAAATACAAGTTTTGGGACCCCCGATACCAAAAAAGTGATATTTTTGAAAACGTTTGTCTGTCCGTCCGTCCGCACGCCCGCCCGACTGGCTGATTCTGTCTTTCTATCGTGCCTCTGTCTGTCTCTTCCTGTCTATGTCTGTCTATGTGAGTCTCTGCCTCTGTCTTTCTATGTCTGTGTGTCTGTTTATGTGTCTGTCTGTCCATCTGTCGCCTGTAAGCAACACTAACACCTTATCTATGTGTAGGATTTTTTCGAAACTGATTACTCCCCAGCCGTCCCAGTCACAGCTCTGTAATTTTGAATAACATTCATTAATTTATTCACATTGGTTAGGTAATGTGAAATATTATGCTATTATAATCAGCTTCGTAATGAAATCCTTTACCGCTCTAGTATGGTAATGAACTTCATTACCACACTAGTGCGGTAATGGCATACGAGTACAGTTATTCTGAGATGAGCACTATTCCATGGTCTACTATTGAGAATAACAATAATTATTCAAATAATTTATTATGAAAATAACTTTAACAATTTTTCAAACAATAACAATAATAATAACGTGTTTTAATTACTTGTTATATACATTAACAACAAATTTCTTGCAATTCAAAATTGTAATTCCTGATGATGTTGAAGCCTGACAATTCATATTAGTATTTAAATACTATTTCCCCCCATAATTTTCATAGCTATTTGTTTATTGTTTTCTCCTGACGATTCCATATACCCTTCTGCAACAGAAGACGACTTCCCTCCACCGTGCCTCTTCAGCATATCCATATCAGCACCTGCATTTGCTAGTAATGAAGCGGACGATCGCCGACAACAATGTCCTGTAAATCTTTCAGGGTTCTTCAAACCAAGATACTTTGCTATTAGGTTCTGAATGCCTCTAAAAGTATATATTTCAACAGGTTGGCCAGTATATTTTCCATTTTTGTAAAAAACAAATAAACGATCGTGCTTGACACTTTCAGGCCAAAGGCGAAAATATTTACGAAATGTTTCTAAACAGTTAAATTCTTTAATATTCCTTTCACTAATTACAAATTCTATTGAAATTAAAGTCTTTGGCATATGAATTAAAATACATGTTTGTCTATCCTCTATATCACTTATTTTAAAATTATTTAACTAATCTCTACGGCAAGCGCCAAATACACTAATTATTAAGGTCTCCTTCATCAACAAATAATTACCATCGTCTGCTTCTATTAAAAATGTATGTATGTCTCCTTTTGAAAATATCTTAGACTTTTTTGTTTTATATCCTTAACTTTTCCTTTTTAAAAATGCTAACACCTGGGTAAACTTATTTATTAATATTATCCTTAACAAATGAAGTACTCTTCAGCATAGAAAAGTGGGTCCAAAGACTACTAGGTTTTTCCTTTTCTGACTTGCCAAAAAAGGAAGCTATTAAAACTTTTTCTGATATGCAATGGACGTTTTTGTTTTCACATCAATCCTTAAATATTGAGTACTCACGGTCATATTTCTCCTTTGATTTGTATGGTAACCAAGAATCTATAGCAGCATTTGCTGCTATTTCTATTTCTGAGTCTGAACTGCATTCGCTCATGTCGAAATGTGTACACCATGCGCGTTTCAATTGTTTTCCTTGTTAAGAACAGTGTCGCCACTTGAAGGTCAAAAATGTGAATACTAAATGAAAATTTTAATCTTAAATCTAACAAATTTTTACAAAGTGGATAAAAAGTTTTACGATATACGTGTTGTAACATCTGATCAAAATACTCAATTGGTTATCAAACTCGTCCTAACGGACTCGTTTGGCAATTTTTCAATCTCGTATTGTAATCAGATGTATTACGAGACTAATATTGTAAATAACTATTATAGGTGTGCTTTACATGACGCTCCCTGGTCATTTTCTAAATTATCTAAAAGATGGCTCAGTACTTTTTCTCTAAATTTTTGTCAGAATTTTAGTGATATAGTACACTTATAACGGCGGCATTTTTTTCGGCAACGGCTGAATTTTCGAACATTGCAAAAGGCTTGAACTTCTTCGGCATCTTCCCACAATTAGAATTTTGAAGATCCCGTTTTTTTCTTGTAATGAAACTTGTTTTCCTCAATTATTTCTTCCATTAACGACTTTTTAATTTGAGGCATTAACGAAATTTGGAAAATTGCATCAATATTTATATTTGAACCTGTAAGAGTTTTGTCTAAAATAATGTTTGACCAACAACAAAGTTTCGTGATTTTTGCATTATCTGAAAGGCAGTGGGACCCAAACATTTTATTGCTTGTTTTTAAAGAGCGACTACTTTATTAGTATGCCGCGATTGGGTAAAATTCTGTTCGGCCGACAGGCCCTCACTCCACGGGAAAGGGTGCGCTGCTGTTCAAGGGCTCGCCCGGGAGGGGTGCCCTTTTCTCACCATCTACCCAGCGATTATTTTGTTAGTGTGCCGCGATCGGGTAAAATTCTGCTCGGCCGACGGGCTCTCCCTTCTCGGGGAACGGTGCGCTCAACTTCCGGCGAACGCTGGGGACGGGGGTTTTCAAGGACTCGCCCTTCAAAAGGCACGGTTTCCCTACAACATTGCAGATACCAGACCGCACGGATCGTTCAGACCTGGTAGAACAGGCCTGTCAAATCGCGTCCGCACGAGCTACCAGCCCGCCTGGGGAGCCTGGGACACTTCCTCCTTCGGGCACGGGACACTTCCCCTCACTCCGCACCCACTTCCCCTTCAAATCCAGAAAGGGGTGTACAAGCGCAAGCTGAAGCGGCACGAGGCACCTATTTCTCGTTGGCTCCTTGCGAAAATAGGTTTGCCAATTTTTTTGTATAAAATAAGCGCTAACTGCATGTTTGTATTCTTCACTACTTCTTACTATTTGAAGTTTATTTCCTTACTAAATTGTCCCTTGCGTAAACATCTTTGCTAAGTTACATGGATATATTTGAATGGCGACTTCTCTCCTTGTTGTCGTTTTGTGTTGTTTTATTTAATCACTCAATTATTTATTGTATATAGCAAATGGCGGGGTGTTGTGCGCGGTAGACTGTTATTTGACTGATGTGATTTGTGCACATCGTGCTCTGTAATCCTTCCATATCTCTGAATTCTTACCTGACGAAGGACCTTCACAATTTAGAAGCTTGTGGAACTTGTGTGTAGCTGAAAGCTTGTTAATTGGGAGTTGGTCACCATCACTTAGAAATAAAGAGGCATTATAGTTTATACACGTATTAGAACCACTAAATTGTTAGAAGAATTTAAACGATGAACCTGGTATGCTGCATGAAAGCATACGTCAGTGATTTCAAGAAACACAAATAATGAAAATGAATATTTGCATGATATGCCGTGATTAATAGTTATGCAATCGAGCAAAATTAATGACAAAACAAGTGTTAGGGGTTCACACTAGAATTGACACGTAGTGCTTCAAAAAAGAGAACAGAAAGTTACGTGCTACGATTGAAAGAACCGCCGTACCATCCGTACGTGGGGAGTTCTGGTTACCCTCAGAGGTTCAGCGGCAGTGTTGCGATGATTGAAGTAACATGTTCTCGCTAGAATGATTGCCTGCACAGTCACTAAGCAAGAAGATAAACCCAGCACCTTTGTGCATTGTGTACGAATGAAAAACATTGCTGCAACAATAAACTAACAGTCCTGCAGCCTGGGCATACATTCACGTGCGATGTAATTAGTTCACAGTTCAGGCGATTGTAATTAGAATAGTTAGTTCGTTGAAAAACTCGTTGAAGTGCGGAAGTAGCAAATTAAGTCTTGCACACGTGAGTATTGATTACCCAGCGATATGAGGTGAGCATGGAATGGCTGTGAGGTAGCAAGGCAAGGAAGAGCAAAAGCCATTGTGCTGTAATTAATTATTTATGTAAGATAATCAGCACATCGTACAATACACTCGACTATTGCAGTGGCTTCGAAAAACTTGCACACGCGTACATTGCGACGTGAAGAGTTGAAGAATGAGTACGAACGTGTGCGAGGCGGAGTTTCTCTGGCACTGTCTGCGGGCGGCGCTTGGCGAGCCCCGGGGCCACCCGTCGGGCGCTGTGGTGGTTCCCGTGAATGGGAACGCTTCTTACAAATACACTGTAATTAAGATACTACAGTTATTGTTATTTACAAATAGATTAAATGGTAAGGTTACTTAGCATTTTCAACTGTGGAAATTATAATGCTCGTTTTGGATTTAAAATATTAAGGTGACAATGTTGGGTAATGTGATGCATGTTTGCGCCAGTCCACGCGCCGTGGACGGTTAGTTCTCAAAACAAGAGGGGAGTGGATATTCTCGTAACTATGCTTTCTGCGCGCGCTTGCAAAAGCAGTTATGAAAAACATTACAAAAATGATCCGTACTGAAACCTGACTGTGTTGATGTGCGTCGAAATAAATATGATTTATTTTATAAATATGTTGCTTGCACGAACAGCAATAATAAACTCACAAGTCTCTATAAGTTACCAATTATCTCTCACGAACGGAGAGCGCGAGAGTTGTGTTCGCAGTGAAGAGTAATTATATTGTTTCATCATGCCTCCCTTATTATGTTTTAATACTTAACACTAAAATACTAAACACCACGAAAGAAAATTTTGTGTTTTCTATTTCCCATGTAGTGAATATGTCAAACTGGTCTCCTTTTTCAACAGCCACATCCCACACATATCTAATTTTCGTCATGGATCCTTGCTGCTCAAAATTTGAAGACCTGTCTCAACCATTTTCAACCAATTTTCAACCGCATTGATTCTTACGACTTGGATGTTTTCTACATAACTTAATTCAATTGTAGATCTCTAAACGATACCATTTAATTTTTCTAAAAATCTGAGTAATTATTAAGTAAAAAACTAATAAGAAAAATTTCCATATGTCGCTCACATCAATTCGATTTCAAGGTCCTTGGAAGTACCCAAGCATAAGCTAGATTCTCCTAAGAGACAAATTAAGTTAATCAATGCATTAATTTATTCGATATGTTATCATTGACAGGTGGGAATGCGAAACTAATAAAAGCAGATTGGTAATAAATAACGAAAATGGAATGAAGGTTAACGCGATGTGAGGTCCAACCCCACTTAATTGTTTACTTGCTCCCCACCACTGGAAATTTATGTCTTAAGGACGCAATACTCCTGTTTATGACTGCTCCAGGTACAGCGCTCCACAAGCAACGCACAACGATGTGAACAGGCGGGGAAATCGCCGTAACAAGCTGCCCTTCCCCTCCCCTCTCTCCCTTCTCCCCTCCTGCGACGTTTCTGCTCATAGCGCAGGACAGCGCCACCGTCGCTCATGGGCCGGGAGAGTACGTCCATCGGGCGAGCAGAAGCTGCGTGTTTAAGGGGCCACTAAAATTACCCCGAGGCCGTCTACGGGTAACGAGAGCCCGTCCCCCGCCTCGGGCAGCCTCGACACGACACATCCATAAACATAAATAACGCAGGATTTCCGTAACTTCCCTTTTATTACATCCGAGCGCCGGGTCACGCGTTAAGAACGCCTCCCCACCCCTAGTCCTCTTGCTTCCTCATGCACGCTGCCCTTTTCTCTTCTTGAGAACTCTCTCGCGCTTAAAAGTCCATTCTGCAGACTTTATGCCCACTCGGAGTAGTTAGAGCTGGCGAATATATAACTAGAGAACAAACTTATTTTCTTCTGCCCGCTGGGCGATGCGATTCGGACCGTCTCGTTATTAACATTTTATCTCTTCCTGCTGAAGATTTCAGACGTTCCTCCGACTTGAAATCTGGGATTACGGAGGATATTAAAATATTAGGTGCGGAAACTTTCTCAGGAAATAAATACATCGAGAGGCAGCGGCTGAAATGAAGCCGCGGGAGAGTTGGCGTAGTATCGAGATATCGAAATATCGTTCTTTCGAACTGACGCGATGCGAAAACTGGAAGGCAAACTTTCCTCTTTCGTTTGAAATTTGTGTAATTAGACCGGTATGCCAGTTCAATTTCGGGCTGTGGCTAAACGCTGTGTGTTTGTGAAATTGAATGAAACTTCTAGAAGAACGTTTTTTGTATTCTAAACTAAGGAACGGAGAAATAGCATGTACGGCTTTCATGCTTATAATTTGTAACCGTGAAATATAGAAATGCATTGTGAATGATTGAATATTGTAAAAAAGTCAACTCTTTTTTCAACACTTAGGGGTGACCAACATTTGTTAACATACTGAAGCAACGAGACTGACGCTGCTAAACTTTCATTAAATTTAAAGGGTGTCAGTCAACCTAATTAACTGTTCAGTTAGGTCGGTCTTTATTGGACAGTGTTACTGGAATACGAACATAATAGGAACTGGAGAAAACTTTACATATTTGAAGTTCTGTAATAAATCAAAACTTGTTCTTAAATTTCATCGAATAGGATCCAAACGTCTCTTGTGAATATTTATAGAATAAACAATGTTGTTTCTTTAACATTAACATTATTGCGACGGCTCATGAATATTTATTAACAGTTGTAATACCTTTTCTTTTCTATTTTAGGCTGTTTCAAGAAGTAATTATAGACGTTGTCATTGCCAACAATAGTGAATACTATTGTTGGCAATGACAACGTCCATAATTATTTCATGAAAAATACCAACGATTGCGCACCAAAACACCTATGTTTCAAGAAGTTTGAATAATAAGAATATGTTATAAAGAAGCAAAATATTTTGGATAAAACGACATGTAATCTCAATGATCACAGTCAAATAAAATGATATTTCACAATTCATTCACCAATATTAACTAATAAAGGGAAAAATTACGCGATTTCTGGAAAATAACTCTATTGTCCGTTTTATATTATATTACAAAGGATATAACAATGTGAGAACAAATACACATTGAAGTAAATCAACCATTCCTTCTTTTAAATACTAATAATTTTTACAATATTATTAATTTATTTTTAAACAATGTACTATACTTTACTACTATTTATTATACAGCCTCGTATTGGACATACAATTGAAGTGAACCAAAATAATT
>BOPP01000045.1:1454241-1472136 GCA_017312745.1 Gryllus bimaculatus
CGTCAGCATACTTACGCTTCTGAGAGTTCCATCGTGTCTCGCGGGCCTGAAAATACCGCTCGTACGAGTATTCAGGTGGTGAACAATTTCATTATTGTTAGGGAACCTTTGTTACTAATAAATTAAACAATCTACAAATTTTTCTTATGACTTGCCAGTGACAGTAGGTGTCTGCTGACACAATTTATTCATTTCGACTTCCTTCTTAATTAATTTTGTTCAACAATGTATTTTTTTATTTCTCTATTGTTTCAATTGATCTTCATCAAATCCCTACCAACAAAACCCACAATAATTCTTTCTTAATCTTAATGTTAACTTAATATTTAAACATGTCTTGGCCTTCTTATAATATTTGTGTTTATGTCTGTCACTTATTGCCTAAACTTCCTTTTTGCAGAATGTAGAGCAATCTTGGCGATGTTAATGATGTCAGCGGCTGTTCCAATTCCATCTGGAGCTCTTCTTCTGATCACTCTGAATTTCAACTAAGAAAATTTATTCTTATTCGCGATCTATTTATACGACGACTATTACAGACTTTTTTTCCCGAAAAATCTCATTTAAATTACATCGCTATTCTCTCGTTACGTGTGGACCGCATGTCCTTTTCTATCTCCTCAGACTAAACACAAATATATTTCTACACAATGCCTTGACGGCCATCGTTCCTCACCCTACCAAGTGGGAGATCATTCTGTCCGAAATTCCTCGTTTAAACTTTCTGTCTGGCCTCATCGGTGCACTTCATTTATTGTCATCTTTCTTCCTCAATGCGCTCTTGTTGCACTGCAACTATATGCCGCGAGTCTCATTTGTCACCTATCAATAATGTCTTATATTAATTTTTTGCTATACTTTTGGAAAAAATCCTAAATTGTCAAAATTTGATTAAATCCAATTAATATTTGGATTTTCTGATACTTTACGATTTGAACGTCTCATATTAATTTATTTCATTGCGAAATTCCTTATATTTTGCGAGCTATTTCACATTAACATTTTTGCTTTTAAATGCCAAAAATCCCTTTTCGTATTTTGCCTTGACTCAAGTCCCCACTTCAGTTAACAATTTGTTGCTGACGTAGGCTGTGACAAAGTTAGCACAGACAATAAATCTATTTAATAAAAACTCTGGCTCGAACTACTGGAGTAGTGACCTTGACTTCTTACTTCAGACTCGACAGCAATGTACATTGACCTTCTCTCTTTCACACTCGCGACGTCTAGTTGATATATTCCGCAACATCCCACATAAAATCTATACACTTCTGACCACGCTATTTCTCTTCGTACCTACTTCATGTCATTTTTGTGCCTCCCAACTCACTTTCGTTTTGCACACGGCCTTATTACTAATACTGCAACAATATTGTATAGAATTGACAATTAAATACACATATTTTCATCAAGTTTTCAGGTCCATCACGTTGGCGAAGCATTGAAGTGTATCATCCAATCCCTATTTTATATACTTATAATTTTTACAATATTATTAATTTTCTTTTAAACTGTTTACTATACATTACGGCTTCGTATTGGGCCTACCATTGCAGGGAATCCTTTCCCTCTCTCTTTAAACTTAATGGAGCAGCTAGCTCTGGTTTTAATTTAATATTTATGGTTCTCAGGGCTTTATCTTTTTGCGGGCCTGAAGGTACGAGTGTTCGGGTAGTGAACAATTAAATTATTGTTAGGAAATATTTGTTACTAATAAATTAAACAATCTACAAATTTTGCATATGACTTGCCAGCGAAAAATCCTAAGTATTCCAAAATATATTAAATCCTATTAATATTTGGATTTTCTGATGCTTTACGATCCTAACGCCTCAAATTAATTTATTGATTGCGCAATTCCTTATATTTTGTGTAACCGTTGCCTGTCTGTAGTTAAGATAACAACACTACATTCAAGTAGCGTGGGCAGTGTCATCTGCAAGAGGTTGGAAACCCGTATTTATATACATTCTGAGACATTTGAATTGTAGTGTCCTTGCCGACCGACGCGGTAGAGAGCGTGGAGAGAACGGGGGGAGAAGGTTTTGAGACGCGAGAGAGGAAGGACGGAAAAAGGTGTGCTCTTGGGGAGTGGTGGTGAGCCTGGTGAGGACGAAGAAGAAAAACGGACACTGAAGCTGCTGCATCAAGACTTACAGGCGTCCATTTTCGTACACTACATTGCCGTGTAAGAACCCGGATCTGCGCGGAGACATTCGGCGAGACCAGCCCGCTGGCCGTCGCAAGCTTCACGTCGTTGGGGAAGGCAAGGCCCTGACAAAAGGTCGGTAACAATTATCTTTCCTATACTTCCTTTCTTATCTTTCGCCACGAACTGACTATGAATGTGAGAAGCATCAAGTTTGCTCAGTTCTCAAAGATGTAGGAGGCTCTTGAGAGTATTTTCGTAGTGCCAAATGCCACTCCTTTAATTTGTGCGTTCAGTGGTTGCATGTTCATGTGGTCCAGGGTAAATAGCGGTCGTTAGGCTTTGTATAAGAAAAAGGTAAATCCAGAGAGCGACAAGCGAATGTCATAACAGTGCTCAGAATGTTTATGTAACTTTAACTTTTCAAACTGTGCTTGATGCTCCCCCCTCTTTTATTGTTGTCGAAGTGTTAAAAATAGTATAATTGTATGTGAATTTATTGATTTGTTATTTTTTTCCTTCAAGAGAGAAGAGACATTTTGTTATTGTAAAACGTGGAATTTTTGTTTGGGTTTGTTCAAGAATATATGTATTTGAGTTTGGAAATTTTCTCGATACACAATTCCTTTTCTAAGACGAAAAAGAAAGACCCACGATCCTGTATAAAAAAATCATATTTTTTACTGTTGATTATGAACAGATTACAGTTGTAAACCTCTAACATTTTACAGGTAAAGTAAAATAAAGTTAGAAAAAGGTTTCAAAAATCCTTTTAGATATTTTGCCTTGCCTCAACATGGTTTAATGATTTTGCTGAGTAAAATACAGAAATGAATTTTTAAATATTTAGAGGAAATAAATATAGAGAAATTTATGTAAGGCAACTCTGAACATTACGGATCTTATGAATTGCGATGAGTAGCACTATGGTGATTTCATTACAATGTTTTTTTAATTGTATTATTTTATTATATTTACTTAACATGTGACTGAAAATGACGTTTATGCTTATGAGTCTATTTTATATAAATCATATCAAATCATAATGTTTTGCAACAATCTCATATGATTTTTTGGAGAATAAATGTATGTTCATAAACTACAGTTTTCTGCCTACTGAGCGCGAGTATTTAAGAATTTCGTATACCCTTGAACGTCGATTTGACGACAGAGCCAGCCGGGGACGAGGAAACGATATTTAGTGAATCGTGTACCGTTGTCTCCGTTGTCTACCGTTGTTAGGTGCATGTTGTTGTCACCGACCTTTACATTAATGTTTGGGTAGAAATGTTTCAGTTAACTGTGTGCTTCTTTCAGTGCAAAAAGTTGCTGTAGATTCTAATACTTGAAATACTACATATTTGTTTTTAACGATACAATAGATTACATACTGTGTATTGTATAAATAAAATTACACAGCATTTTGGTGACAATTCTTTCAAATTATCTCAAAATTATGATTTGAGATGTGATATTTGCAAGTGAAATATGGAATGAAACGTCAATTTGACTTCGCATATCCAGTAAATAAAATCGTAATAATTAGAATTAACAATCCTGTGAATATGTAAAATATTTTTTTATTCTTTTTGTATCAAGTATATTCGATACGTAGATTTACAAATATAGGTATACATTTTCTGAACAAACATTTTACGCATTTGGGTTGGTTTATGTAATACTTAATAATTTAGAATTGTATAGTTGAAAAATATTTACATTGTTCCTTTGTGTTACTTTAGAAATGTTTTGAGTAATGTCTGTAAGTTTCACGATTCCATAAGGTGAGGAGAGGAGCTACATTAAGCCATAAGAATAGTTATTTGTTTATTGGTGAAAGTAGTTACCCATCTTCTGAAATGTATCGGAGAGTGCCAACTTGACGTTTGGGTTAGGTTCGGGGGCGTAATAGAAGACTTGAATGTAAACGCGATATCAACGGAGAAAACAAAGTTCTGGGACATATCCCGAGGACAGGGCTGGATGCAGCTGATCATTTTGGGTGAATCATACATTTTTGTTAAGTAATAAACATATTTGTTATTATACCGTTTATTGATTACATACTGCAGATATGATACTATACAATATTATTTTTTAATAATTACATAATTCTAATATAAATATTTATTTTATAGAAATTGCCTAATTAAGGAAAGTAACAAAGAAAACTTTAGGCCTTTCGGGTGGGGGCCACGCCGCGCCTTCCTCCCCCATTTGATCCGGCTCTGCCTGAGGGAGTGAGGACGTTTTTTTACAAGTCAACAGTCCTCGCGAACTGTCACGCTTCTCGGGGGAAGATGTTTTCGTGACAGCGAAGACTTTTAGGTTTTTCTTCTTCTTTACGACCAGAGCTTCGTACTTCATCACTACTTTATATGGGGAAAGTCGTAATAACTTCCGAAACTCCCTGAAGCACCAGTTACGAGGTGCGTGGCGAGCGCCGGCTGACCTTGACGATATAACCAAGCACCGCCCTTCGCCGGGTCCCTGTCAAAGGGGCGAAGGGCTGCGTGGGCAATTCGACGGGCGAACGCCAGCGATAATCTCCGCGGCCGCTCGTCAAGGGCGGGAGCCCTTCACCGGGCGAGCGCTTAAAGGGCGCCTGGGGAGGCGCGATCGCCCGGAATGACCCACGCGCCCTCCCCTCCGGCCCCGCAGGCGGCTCGGGGACGACTTCCTCGGAAGATACCAGGGATGTCCGACGGGCGTGCATTTTCAATTGATTGATTGATTGTGATTAAGAGGGCTCAACAGCAAAGGTCATTAGTCCCGTAAGAATAGTGAATGTTTTGCCCCGGGAGGTGGCGGTGATATTTCCCCGCTGGTTGTGATCGGCTTGCGGGGTTTTACCCACCAGGTATTTCCCACTAGTGAGACACCTCCCCAGCGGGTCAGCTCTAAGCTCTCGACTGGCCTCCCGCCATGAGTGCTAGTGTTAGTGTAATGAAAGTGCAAGTGAGGAAGATGTGAGAATAGCATAAGTACTGGGAAAGGAGGCTAGCGCGCAGTTCGTGGCCCGTTTGTTAGGGTACTTCTCCGGCATTCACTTGGTATTGGTCGGAGAAACGACGAAAAACACCGATCAGAGCTGCTGGTCGCTAGAATTCTTCTTCAGACAGCGACTGAATACGACTTATTTATGTAGCTACGGATTTTCAACACTGGCTTCATAGTTAGGTCGAATTCAGCCGCTGTCTGGAGGAGAATACTCGTTCGGTACTTTCCCATGATTACCCTTATTAGCACCAGGCGAATGCCAGAACAGCCCCAACAAACTGGCCACGGCACTCGCGCGATCTTTTCCTCCTCGTTGTTGTACCCCCCTTAAGCACATACACACTTACACGCACTGCACTGCTACATATGCCAGATGAGTCGGGAGCCAAGAGCTGGTCCCGGCTGGGCCGGTGCCTCGCAAGACGACGTCTCCCCCTCACGTTCCAGCGCGGCAGAAACGCCGCCGCCCTCGCTCTGCAACGCGCGCTTTCCCTCGCGGAATCGCGACCAAAGCCGTTGCGAGGCGCCGAGGCGGTGCGGGCGGCGTGCGGACGGGAGGGGGCCTAGGAACGGGGGAGGGAGGTGAGGGAGGGCTGGGTAGGGGCCGGGGCAGAGGACACGAAGGTTTGCAATTCTGGCGCCCTTCGTTGCCAACAACACCTGGGTACCCGAGGTCGCGAAGGCGGACGCCATGCTGGGTAAGACGTTTCCGTTACAAGGTCCATGCGATCGAATCACGTCACCATTATCGATATTTCCTTGCGTTGTGCAATGGTGGAACTCTCCCAACCACAATGTATTACCTTTCAGTCCTCTTTTTTCCCACTCCTGCTTGCCCTGGGAGGCACAGATAATTGGAGTATTTGCACAAAAATCCATTTGCGCTGGTGCGCCAAAATTGAATATAATGTTGATAATTCATAAATATTTAGGTGGTAATAAAAGTATCAAATGCGCTTACGATTGTACATTCCAAATTGGTGTTAAAAACGCAAGAAAACAAGCTACAGCATTCTTTTCCGCTCTACAACACATATTGTTGCCTTCATTGCCACGAACATTTCTCTGCAGCTGCCAGGTGCAGACCCTACCGCCTACTCCTCGACTAGTGAAACCCCTTCCCATGGCCAGTGACTTCCAACTGTCACCTCTGACGTCGCCTTGCCGTTTCGCTCCTCGATCCACCACCTTGCCGTTCCGACGCCTGGTCGTTTCGACGCCTGGTTCAACCGAAGCCTTTTCGTTTCCTCACCTTCTTCTTTCGGCCCATTGAAGAGCCATCTGCAGCGCCCGTCGTCCCGCACTTCCCTCGTTGCGACACCCCGTTGCTCCACGATCCGTCAGCCCGTTCCGTCCAGCGCGTCGCCCCGTCGTCGCGTCCTCCCTCGCCTCGCCGCCCCAGCGCCTCGTTAACCCGTCCCCGCCGACACATCGCCTCTCCGTCACCTTCGCCCCGCCCCCCTCGGCCGCGCGGAGGCCCTCGCTTGGTCCATGGTTCCAGCATTAAGCGCCCGTGTAATGCCCTGACCGCCACCGGCCTACGGGCTTCGCCCCGGGCGGCCCCTCCGCCGGAGGGCTTCCCATAGGCGCGACCGCAGACACGCGGCGGGCGCGCGCGAGCTGGAGGCGAATGGCCCGACGCGACGGGAGGAGATGCGCCGCGCGTCGGCTGCGACCGCTCCTCTAGCTGCCAGCGATTTCAAGTGGGCACGGCGGGCTCTTTAAGGGGAGAGGGTGCCACGAAATGGGCCAGAGTATCCATTTTTTGCTAAATAAATACTTCAAGCCTTGCTCGCTCCAAATTTATTTTTCTTTTGGACGCCTGGAAGTCCCTTTAATTCTTATTTAAATGTCCTGGTGGGCGTGAGCAACGGCCCTTTTTTTGACACAATTTTTTACATATTTTTTGTGATTTTGTACGAATGTTGGCTTGTTAATGAGTTCCAGTTAATATGTTGGTAACATTGATCCTTTCTGCTGAAGAAGATGATTCGGATACGAAGTAGAAACGTTCTGGTAGAGCAGTGGCAAGGGCCTCCTTTTCAAATTGCTTTTGCCGAAAATGTCCTTATTTTGTAATTACTGATCCTTTTCTCAGAAACTGTTGTTGACAAGTTATTAAAATATTTTTACAGGATACATTTTGTAAAGTATTGGCAATAAATTCACATTTTTATACCAATATTCTTCGATAATAAACAACATAAAATATAAATTTTGCCGCAAATGCTGAAAACATTGAGGCTTAAGTTATAATGGAAAAAAATACCAATTACTTTTAATCAAATCAAAAACATGTTTAAATAATAACAACGGGTCTACCTTTAAGTATGCGAAATATTAAAATTTTCTAGTTAACCACTTCTTAGAAAAAGTACATCAATAGTAGCAAATTTAACATGTGCGGTATATATGATACTCTCTCTTCTTAAATTAGGATTCTGAAGTTTTAAACACGACGGAATAGATTTAGAAAAAACGTTTCAAATAGGGGAAAATATTAGCAAGCATTTCGAGGGTGCCTGTTTGTCGTGTTGTTAGAGTTGGGAGGGAACTATTGTCTGAGCGTAAACGTTTTTGCTGCGGCTTCATTTGGATTTAATTGGGTTTCAGTTTGGAGGTTCAACTATCGAACAAGTTGAGATGGAGTTGAGTCTTGTTTCTGATGCCTATGCGAGGTCTCCAGAGATGAACATTGTTGTATCGTTTCACATTTCTTTATTTGGATGTCGTTTATCTTACGGGGATAGGTTAATGAAGGAGGGAGTCCTGCTTTTACTATTCTTGGATTTGTGAGAGTTTATTTACGTTTACAGGAAAAGTTTAATTGCAATGAATGGTAAATTTGATGTAGTAAAGTGTATCAATTTTTTTAAACTTCTTGCTTGGTGACATGCCCGGTTAAATTCCTGGGTAATGTGTAAATATTTATAGTGTGTAGTATTTTTTTTTTAAAGTCTGTAAATGTATTCAGGAATCCTAAATACAACAATTGCTGTGTGAATGTTTTATTCGTGCATTTAACTGTTCCCTTGAAATTGTTTTTGTTAAGTGTAGGTGTGTTTAACCCGTCAACACGCGTGCCTGTTATTGTCATAACGATTCAGCGCGCGTGTCTGTATTTAGATTGTCCTTTGATTTTTTCAGGTTCTTGAAAGATTTTACCCAACATAAAAAAGATAACTTCTAAACAACACCAAAAAATAATAATGTAACTGCTGTTTTAAAATCTTAATAGTTTAAATTATACACGATACCGTAGAATAATCAAAATACGTCGACATATGTTAAAAAATAAGACTAACCAGTTTTTTGCCGGTTGTTAAAAAAACAATAATTCTGCATTTATTCCGGTAGCATTACGTATTTCTACACCCTGAGACAACGCTCTGGCAATGCCTGAGCCTCCGTTCGACGCTCTTATCAGTTCTGCCAAAGGAAACGCTTTGACAAGGCGCTGATCGCAACTTCCTCGCACAGATACTTCGATACGAGTGAGCAATTGTATCATATCTCGACACTGCTTAAGTAGCGTCAGTTTACAGCTCCTTCCTGGTTTTCAGATTTAATTCTTAAATATTTTAAACATTTTCCTTTAATATTTCATCTCTAATACCTTTCTAATTTCAAAATGTCACCAAAACATAATGAAATAAATGTTTTTGATACTGGGTAATAGTTTTGAATAGCCACGTGTTTATGGCAACGTGATTTGAAGGAAGGACGTGCCACGAACAGGACTGCGTGAGCTCGCCAGAAATGCTCCGCTGTGCCTTTTTCGGCCGACACGGACCCGCGGGTACGCACGACGCGTGGTGAGAACCCGTGCGGGGAGACAGGTTTTGAGATGGCGAGAGAGGAAGCGCAACGGAATAATGAGGGTGTGGTTGGGGGGCCTCCCTTTGGGGGGGGAGGCCCCCGCCCTCCCCGAAAAATCAGATTAGATGAGATAGATTCTCTTGGTGAGGGCACCACCGAAAGAATAAAGCTCTGCGCACCACTCGAGATTATGTTCTGGGGCTGCTATTTCCAAGCCCACGGACTTACGATCCGAGCGTTCCATTTTCGCTTATCACTTATTCTATTGCTCTGTGTAGCCAGACACCTCTTTTGGGGATTTCTTGCGCGGTTTAAGTGTTGTTAGACCATTCGGGCGAACCTCAGCTCTCTGCTGGTCCGTGTCGTCTATAGCGTGTCCGCTGTCTTGTTGGTGGAATGTGGCCAATTTGTGAGAAAGTGTTTTTACCAGAAAACAGCCACTGACAAAGTCGTGTTAATTATCTTTTCCTATATTTCTTAGGTTCGCTTGTGTCTTATCGGTTGGTGAAACACGAAAAACACCCTTAACTGACATATGAAATAGTGAGAAAGCATAAACAAGTCTTTGCATTCTAGTTCTTCAAGACCTCCGTAGGAGGCTCTTGACAGTACTTCCCTCGAGTAGTGAGCCCAAAACCCCGCGCACTCCTTTAATGTTGTGGGGCGTTCAGTGGTTGCGAAATTGTGTCGCCCCCCTGTTTGCGAGGGAAGAGTGAGCGGTTCTGTTAGGCCTGTAATTATTATGGCCGCGCCCCTTTTTTAAGAAAAATAGGTATTAAGCACTCCTAGAGTAGCGACCCTTAAAGAGCGTATGTTACATAACAGCATGAGCTCAAGAACTAGTTATGTCACTAAGGCCCCCCCTACTTATAACACATTCACAACTGGTGCTTAGATTGTCTAACCCAACCCCTCTTATAATATAGTTGTCGAAGATCGTTAAATGGGGAGAGTCCGAGAAGGTAGGGGTGGATAATTGTAATGGGTGAAGGGTGGTGGTGGGATTGGAGTGGTTGTTATTACGAAGGATATATTTCAGCAACTTAACGAAAGAGGAGCACCCCCAGCACGCCACATTTTTGTATATTACCTTTTGTAAATTACGCTGGAAATATTAATGTTTATGGGTATGGGGTGGGTTCTAACCCCAGCACACTATCATCGTCCCCACTCTCGACGCTCTGTCGCGACAATTTCTCAATCGATACACACCACATCTCCTTTTCTAAGACGAAAAAGAACAGACTCGCCACCCGATCCTGTGATTATTTTAAATAAATACATATTTAATTTATTACTTGTGTGAGTTAGTGGAACGAGCCTCTCTCCCAGTCTGGTCCGGAACACTCGTAACACAATAATTAGAACAGGTGAACGTAAAATAACAGTTAGCAAAAAAGGATATTCATAGGAGAAATCCCTTAGAATATTGCATTGCCGTTAGCCTAACAACATGGATTTACATGAATACTTTGCTGAGTAAAAGTATTGTCAGAATTAATGTGAATTTTAACTATTTCTACGAGGAGAATAAATATAGAGAAATTTATGGTAAGATGGCGCAGTGACTTGAACATTACGGATCATTAATCTGAACTTGCGGGGATGAGCTAGCACTATATGGTTGCATGCGAATTCAAACAAATAAGTAACCAACAAATAAAAATAGGTTTTTTTTTATTGGTGAATTATTTAATTTATATTTACTTCTACATGGTGGGTCTGTAAAATTGGTACGTTTATGCGATCAGGGGGAACACAAATGAGTCTATTCTTATATACCCAACCCAAATCTATAATCAAACTACATATATGTATTTGCAACAATTTGGGAATACATATAAAGATATTATTAATATGTGGGAGAATAAGATAAATTGTTATGTTCATTTAACAGGAACCTATTACAGTCCTCTCCCCCCTCGGCCCCTCCCCCAACCCTCCCGGGGGTGAGGCTTCCCCGGTCGAGTATTTTTAAGGATATCTGTATACCTTGAACGTGGGTCGGGTTCCCCGGATGGGGGCCCCGCCCGGGGGATACGATCTCTGACCCGCAGAGCCAGCCCCGGCGCGCGCGGACGAAGGCACAACGATCATTTAGTGACCTTCAAGGGCGCCGTAGATACCGTGTCTCACGGAAAATTGTCTATAGAAACACAGTGCTTGATTTAGGAAAGTTGGCCGTGCCATGTTGTTGTCACCGGTGGTTAAGGCCCGGATTCCCTCCGAAATTAGAACCCCGCGGATAATTACATAATAGGGGCAATCTCGTTTGGCGTAGAAATGTTGTCAAGTGTAGACCTGGTCTGGTTGCGGCATTCGTTTCAGGTGCGCAAAAAGTTTGCTGGAGTTTTATGATTTCTAATGACTAAGATAGAAATAGCTACTACCCACCCACCCGGCTCCTCATTTGGCTCTCTCCTAACGTGCCCGACCCTGCCCCCACCCAACTCAGACCTCCTCCAACACTCTCGAGCGGGTCCCGCCTCCGCCTATTTGGGTGGTATCGAAATAAATTTAGGTGTGGTTTATTTCTATTTTTTAACAGTCTCATTTTTTGGTGACTCATTTCTTTCAAATGTAGAATGTCTTTGGGATTTTTTTGTCCTACGTTCAAACATTATGGATTTGAGAATATAATATTTTGCGAGTTGAAGTTGGAATCTCCGACCCATAGCATGGGAATTTGACTTCGCATATCCAAGTAAATAACAAAGTCGGGGTAATAATTAGAATTAACAATCCTGTGATATGTAATAAATATATTTTTTTTATTCTTTTTGTGTCAAAGCATATATCGATACGTAGATTACCAAACATTAGGTATACATTTTTCTGCCATCAAACTTTGTTTACGCAATTGGGTTGGTTTATGTAATAACTTAATAATTTAAGAATTGTATAGTTGAATAAATATTTACATTGTTTCCTTTGTTATTTTTTTTTTAGAATGTTTTTGGGAGTAATTGGGTTCTGTATTGTTTCTAGCGATTCCATGAGGTCTGACACAGCGCAGCAGGGAGGCTAGACAAATGTAGAGCCATAATCATGAATAGTTATTTGGCTTATTGTGCAGAGGTAGTTTACTCCGGTGTCATGCGCGCTGGCGGGGGATCCCGGGGGCAGGGTGGTTTGCCGGTTGTAAGAACGGGGGGGGCTTGGCTGTGGCGTATAAATGATCATCGGACCGAGAAGTGGGGGGGGCGCTGGCGCTCTCAAGCGGGGTTTGAAAAGCGGTGGTTGGTGTCGTGAGTTGGGGGTTTGAGAGCGGTTTCGGTGTGGGGCGGGGGGAATGGTTAAGGGAGTAGATAGATATACTTTTGAAAAAGTGTATTTGTTATTTAGTATCTTTTTTTAGCAACTTTAAATCCGCCCCTACCATACCAACAGGACAGTTGAGGGAAAAGCGATATCAACGGGGAGAAAACAAAGTTTGCTGAGAACATATCCCGAGGACAGGGCTGGATGCAGGCTGATCATTTCGGTGGGAAATCATACATAAGATTGTTTAAGTAATAAACATATTTGTTATTATAGACATACGGGCTTATTGATTACATACTGTAGATTGATACTATACAATATTATTTAATAATTAAACCATAACAATTTCCCCTAAATATAAATATTTATTTTATAGAAGATTGCCTAATTAAGGAAAGTAACAAAAGAAAACTTTAGGCCTTTCGGGTGGGGGGCCACGCCGCGCCTGTCCTCCCCATTTGATCCGGTCTTGCCTGAGGGAGTGAGGACGTTTTTTTTTACAAGTCAATCAGTCCTCGGCGAACTGTCCGCTTTCTCGGGGAAGATGTTTTTTCGTGACAAGCGAAGACATTTTAAGGTTTTTCTTCTTCTTACGAACCAGAGCTTTCGACTTCTCTCACTACTGTTTATATGGGGAAAGTCCGATAATAACTTCATGGAAACTCCTGAAGCATAACCAGTTTACGAGGTGCGTGGCGAGGCCGGCTGGACCTTGATGATATAACCACAGCCAAACCGCGCCTTCGCCGGGTTCCCTGTCAAAAAGGGCGAAGGGCTTGCGTTGGGCAATTCGACGGCGAACGCCAGGGATTACTCTGCCGGCGGGCCGCCTCGTCAAGGGGGGCGCCCTCCACTGGGCGAGCGCTTAAAGGGCGCCTGGGGAAATGCGCGATCGCCCGGAATGACGCCACCGCCCCCCTCCGACCCCGGTTGGAGTAGCGGCGGCTTCGGGGGACGCACTTCTCGAAGATAAACCAGGGATGTCCGAGGGCGGGCATTTAATTGATTGATGAGTGTGATTGTTGTGATTAAGGGGGGTCAAACAGCAACAGGTCCTTAGTCCCGGTAAGAATAGTGAATGCTTTCCGCCTGGAGGTGGCGGTGATATTTCCCCGCTGGATGTGGTGCTTGCGGGGTTTTCCCACCAGTGTATTTCTCCACTAGTGAGACACGTCCCCCAACGGGGCCAGCTTCTATAGCTCTCGGAGCTGGGCCCTCCTGGCGCCATGAGTTGCTAGTGTAGTGTAGAATGGAAGTGCAAGTGGAGGAAAGATGTGAGAATAGCATAAGTATGGGAAAGAGGCCTGCGCGCAGTTCGTGCCCGTTTGTTAGGGTTAGGAGTAACTTCTCCGGCATTCACTTTGGGTAATGGTCGGAAGAAACGACGAAAAAACACCGATCATAGCTGCTGGTCGCATAGAATTCTTCTTCAGACGCGACTGGGAATACGACTTTATTTATGTAGCTACGGATTTTCAACACTGGCTTCATAGTTAGGTCGAATTCAGCGCGCTTTCTGGAGGAGAATACTCGTTCGGTACTTTCCCATGATTACCCTTATTAGCAACCAGGTCGTAATTGGGCCAGAACAGCCCCACAAACTGGCAGGCACTCGCGCCGGCGATCTTTCCTCCTCGTTTGGTTGTAACCCCCTTAAGCACATAACACTTCACGCCACTGGCACTGCTTAACATATGCCAGATCGAGTCCGGGAGCCAAGAGCTGGTCCCGGCTGGGCCGGGTGCCTCGCAAGCGAGTCTCCCCCTCACGTTTCAGCGCGGCAGAAACGGCCGCCTGCCCTCTGCTCTGCACAGCGCGCTTCCCCCCTCGCGGAATCGCGGACCAAAGCCGTTGCGAGGCGCCGAGGCGGTGCGGGCGGCGTGCGGACGGGAGGGGGCCTAGGAACGGGGGAGGGAGGTGAGGGAGGGCTGGGTAGGGGCCGGGGCAGAGGACACGAAGGTTTGCAATTCTGGCGCCCTTCGTTGCCAACAACGTAAGATGATCATTAAGGCGTGGCCAGACCTGGGTACCGAGGCGGTGCGTAAAGCAGCGGACGCCAATGCTGGGGCTGATGTTATAAGTGACGGATTTCCGTTACATAGTCCATGCGAATCGAATCGAACCGCCACCCATTATCGATATTTCCTTGCGTTGTGGCAATGGTGGAACTCTTCCATACCACAACGTATTACTTTCAGTCCCCTCTTTTCCCACTCCTGCTCGGCCCTGGGAGGCTCAGCATAATTTGGAGTATTGGCACAAAAACACCTTGGCCTGGTGCGCGTTGCTCCAAAATTGCATATAATGGTTGACATTTCATACATATTTATGTGGTAATAAAAGTATCAAATGCGCTTAACGACACTGTACATTCCTAATTGGTGGTTAAAAACGCAAGAAAAAACAGCTCCAGCATTCTTTTCCCGCTCTAACAACAGCATATTGTTGCCATTCATTGCCCACGAACGATTTCTCTTGCAGGGCCGGGGCAGGTGCAAGACAGCCCTACGCTGACTTCGGCTCGAACTCAGTGAAACCCCTGCCACATGACCAGTGACTTCACTGTCACCCTCTGACGTCCGGGCCTTGCGTTTCGCCCCTCGATCCACCACCTTGCGTTCCGGGTAACGCACTGTCGTTTCGGGTAAACCGCACATTGGTTCGAACCGAAAGCCTTTTCGTTCGCTCAGCCATCCTCTCTTTCGGGCCATTGGAACGAGCCCCTCTGGCAGCGCGCCGTCGTCCCTCACTTCCCTCGTTGCGAGCACCCCGTTGCTCCCCACGATCCGATCAGCCCGTTCCGTCCAGCGGTCGCCCTCGTCCGTCGCGTCTCTCTCGCCTCGCCGCCCCGGCACGCCTCGTAACCCGCCCCGCCGACACATCGCTCTCCGTCACGCTCGCCCCTCCCCCCTCGGCCGCGCTGGGAGGCCTCGCTTGGTCCATGGTTCCAGCATTAGCCTCCGTGTAATGCCCTGACCCGGCCACCGGCCTACGGGCCTCGCCCCGGGCGGCCCCTCGCCGGGGCCTTCCCATAGGCCGGCGACCGCCAGACAACGCGGCGGGCGCGCGCGAGCTGGAGGCGAACTGGCCCGACCGCGACGGGAGGCAGATGGCGCCGGCACGTCGGCTGCGAGAAAAAACCCGTGGTCCTCTCAGGCTGCCAGCGGATTTCCAGTGGGCACGGCGGGCCTCACAGGGAGAGGGTGCCACGAAATGGGCCAGAGTAATCCCATTTTTTTGCTAATAAATACTTAAAGCCTTGCTCGCTCCAACTTTATTTTTTCTTTTGGACGCCTGGGAAGTCCCTTTAATTCTTATTTAAAATGTCCTGGTGGGCCGTGGAGCAACGGCCCCTTTTTTTGACACAATTTTTTTACATATTTTTTTGTGATTTTGTACGAATGTTGGCTTGTTAATGAGTTCCAGTTTAATATGTTTGTAACCTTGATCCCTTTCTGCTGAAGAAGATGATTCGGATACGAAGTAGAAACGTTCTGGTAGAGCAGTGGCAAGGGCATGCCTTTTCAAATTGCTTTTGCCGAAAAGGTCCTTATTTTGTAAATTACTGATCCTTTTCTCAGAACTGTTGTTGACAGTTTATTAAAAATATTTTTTACAGGATACGTTTTGAAAAGTATTGGCAATAAATTCACATTTTTTGTAACAAATATTCTTCGATAATAAACAACATAAAATATAAATTTTGTCCGCAAATGCTGGGAAAACATTTGAGCTTATAGTTAAATTGAAAAAATACGCAATTACTTTAAATCAAATCAAACCATGTTTAAATAATAACAACGGGTCTACCTTTAAAGTATGCCGAAATATTAACATTTTCTAGTTAACGCACTTCTTAGAAAAAAGTAAAATCAATAGTAGCAAATTTAACATGTGCGGTATATATGATTACTTCTCTTTTCTTAAATTAGTGATTCTAACAGTTTTAAACACGAACGAATAGATTTAAGAAAAAACGTTTCAAATAGGGGGAAATATTAGCAAGCATTTCGAAGGTGCCTGTTTGTGCGTGGTTGTTTAGAGTGGGGAGGGGAACTATTTTGTCTGAGCGTAACGTTTTTGCTGCGGCTTCATTTGGATTTAATTGGTTTCATTTGGAGTTCAACTATCAGAACAAGTTGAGATGGGAGTTGAAGTCTTGTTTCTGATGTCTTGCGAGGTCCTCCAGAGATGAAGCATTGTTGTTATCGTTTCACATTTCCTTATTTGGATGTCGTTTATCTTACGGGGATAGGTTAGTGATAAGGAGGGAGTCCTGCCCCTTTTAACTAATTCTTGGATTTTTTGGTGAGAGTTTTATTTACGTTTTACAGGAAAAGTTTAAATTGCAATGAATGGTAATTTGGAATGTAGTAAAGTGTATCAATTTTTTTAAACTTCTTGCTTGGTGATCATGCCCGGTTAAATTCTGGGTAATGTGTAAATATTTATAGTGTGTAGTATTTTTTTTTTGAAAGTCTGTAAATGTCTTCATGGAATCCTAAATACACCTAATTGCTGTGTGAATGTTTTTATTCGTGCATTTACCCTGTTCCCACTTGAAATTGTTTTTGTTAAGTGTAGGTGTTGTTTAACCCGTCAACACGCGTGCCTGTTATTGTATAAGCGATTCAGCGCGCGTGTCTGTATTTAGATTGTCGCTTTGATTTTTTATGGGGGGTGCCTTGAACGATTTTACCCAACATAAAAAAGATAACTTCTAAACAACAGCCAAAAATAATAATTGTAACTGCTGTTTAAAATCTTAATAGTTTACAATTATAACCCACGATACCGTAAGAAATAAATCAAAAATACGTCGACATACTTTGGTTTTTTTTTTAACAAAAAAAAAAAAAATACAAAAGAACCCCCCAAAACTAATTAAACCTTCAGGTTTTTTTTTTTTGCCGGTTGTTAAAAAAAGCAATAATTGCTGCATTTATTCGCGGTAGCAATTAACGTAATTTTCTACACCTGAGACAGACGCGTCTGGCCAATGCCTTGAGCCTCCGTTCGACGCTCTTATCAGTTTTGCAAAGGAAACGCTTTGACAAGGCCTGAATCGCAACTTCCTCGCACAGATACTTCGATACGAGTGAGGCAATTGTATCATATCTCGAACACTGCTTCAGTAGCGTCAGTTTTTAACCAGCTCCTTCCTGTTTTCCCCAGATTAAATCCTTAAAATATTTTAAACATTTCCTTTAACATTTCATCTCTTAATAACCCCTTTCTAATTTCAAAATGTCAACACAAACACAATAATGAAATAAATGTTTTTTGGGATACTGGGTAGAAAGTTCTGAATAGCCCAGTGTTTATGGCAACGTGATTTGAAGGAAGGATCGGTGCCACGAACAAGGACTGCGTGAGCTCGCAGAGAGCTTCCGCTTGTGGGCAGTGCGTAAATAAGAGGGAGACTTTCCAGGCCAGGCCTCTCTCCTTTCGACGTTGGGGGTGAAGGTGTACTGTGGGATCCAAGATGAAAACAGACATACGGCAGTCGGCGTTTGTCATCATAGAAATATAGAATTATATATATATATATATATATATATATAATATATATATATATATATATATATATACTAGATAACATACAGAGTTTAACTTTAAGGGCACTGTAAATACCTTCTTGAACGGGTTAAAAGTTATTGGGA
>BOPP01000045.1:1472161-1485425 GCA_017312745.1 Gryllus bimaculatus
TTATGGCAATGCAAGTCCATGAAGGAATGTGGTCTTTGATGCGTGTATTCATTTTTATTTTATCACTTGTATTTTACGAGATATTAGAGGTAACTTTCTTTTTCAAATAGAACTATACATATTTTCCAGTCTATGATGATGAGCGTAATAAGACAAATCCAATGATACATACATTTTGTCTTGTGTTAGATAAGCATTTTTTGAGTCATTTGGATTTAGTGTTGAACGGATATTCTGAATGTAACAGTCGCCACACAAGGTGACGCCGCGCTCCCCCTGCTAGAGTGCGCTCGGGAAAGGGAAGGGATCTTGGTATTTGAAGATACGAAGAATATTCCAAATATTCGCAAAAATGTTGCAGTGTGCTTAGAATCAAGATTCCATTAATACACTGAGATATGACGACTTTAAACGAAATTGAGATAATTTTATTTTGATGCACAATACTTATGACTCGGGGATGATTTTAATGAAATGTCATTTTTTTCACTTTAGAACAATTCCGTTTAGTAGAGAAATTCATTTTATGTTATCACAAAATGAAATGACTTATTTTCATGTCATTTTTTGCATTGCGCGTCAATTGCGACATTCATGTCATTTTTTACCTTTTACGTCATTTTAAGGCATTTTCTCAGGTTTCATCGTAATATTATTTTAATTGTACTTCCTTCAAACAATATTGACCTGCAATATTGACCTCACCTTGTGGTGAACAATTCCTGAATACCCTATTCAATTTCTTCGCTCGAATATTACGTGAGGCGTCGAGAGTACTATATAATCTAAGGTTCTTGTGACGCCATTAGGTGCCATTGTCAGTTCGGCCGATGTCGCGATAAATAAAGACAGAGATTTTCTTTTAATGGACAGCCCAAACCCGAAGTTTGCAAGCTGAGTTCACTTGAACGAAAGGAAGAAGCCTCGATTACATCAGTAACATATCTTGCGTTGCTTATCTGAAGTGGATTTGATAAACTTGTTACGTATTTTTTTGTTTTTAGGGAAATTTAAAGCATTTTATTGAACATTTTTGAGCCATGTTTTAGGCCATCATAATCTGCCCCCTACTACCTACCTATTATGTTTCCATGTGTGTGGAAAGTAACCTGTTTTATAACATTATTTGTAGATTTCATTTTAGATGCTAGTGCGGATGCTGGTAAATGTTCTAGAAGGAGATTATTGAAGCAGTCTGGATGTCTTTTATTTGATAAGTTAGTAATCATTTTATTTATTACAATGAGTGATGTGTATTGTAGTTTATGATGTGATTCGTATAAACTTCTATAGCTGATTTGGTTATAGTGATATGTATAGGATGAAAATGGCTGATTAGGACAGAGAAAACGTTGTGAAATAACTTGTTAGTTCTGATGTTTAAATAGTGTTGCATGATGTGTTTATGGGAGGTTTAGTGTTTTACTTTTTGAGTATTATTTTTGTGAATTGCTTCAGTGAGTAACTGAATGATAGTTCTGAGTGACTGAATTACTTTGAGACTGTTGGTCATTGTAGTTAGTTATAATTCGTTTTACAATATTTGTTATTAGATTTAATTCAGAAATTGAGGAATTCTTAATTGATTCCTTAGCACAAAAGTATCTCCGAGCAGGAAATTCTGTCGGTGGGTGACGTACGCAGGTTCCGAAGACGACTCACTCCAGTACGAGGAAGCTATTTGAGGAATTTTACTGAGCTGCTGAGAACGTTTCTGACAAATTACAGGAGGATTCCTGGCGCAAATCCGACGAGCATTTCGAGAAGTTGGGAGTTTGTTAGAGGATCGTAGTGAATGTAGAACCAGGTGAAGACTGTCGTAGAATGCCATTCCTGTTCATGGCACAAGAAAATTCGCTCCAAAATTCTCAGGGAACCAGACGCAGAGAGCGGAATTGAAATCGCGACCTCCGATCTCAACCTCTCTGCATGCGTTTAAAAGCACTTCTAATTAACCCTAGATTACAAAGGCAACGTGCACTTAGCATTATGGTAAACACGTAGTCTGACAGAATACTTTTGGTAAATATAAAGAAAAACTCATTTTTACAATGAAACATTAAATTTAATGGATTGAACGCGTATGATGTGGAGTAGAAAATACATATTAAAGCTCTTTATGCTGTTAAAACCTGGCTTTTTTGAAGCGACGGCAGACGTACCTCGTCATGCGACCTTATTTATGATTGCCATCGGTCCATTATCATTGCTAAATATTCAGAACAAAAATTAAATGCTACAAGACAAGGATTTTGCATTAGTTATGTACAATATTATCCAATGGAGAGCCGAAAATGACACTGATGCAACTGCAAAGGCGTAGTCCACCGGACGACGCGAGTGGAAATGGCGCATACCGGACATAGGCATGCTCACAAGGGAACGTGATTTCACTGAATAGTCACATACCCAATGAAGGTACTCAGAGTTTCGGAAACACGGAGTGAGGGAATGGGGGTGGGGAAGCTTTGGGAACAAGCTGCGTCGTCTGACAGACGGCGCCTTTGTAATCTATGGTTAAAACACCTCTAATTAACGCCAACCAGCCTGCAAGCGATGCGCGCTTTTCGCGGCCGAGGCTGAACAGTTCCTCCCGGCGCCGCCGGAGGCGTGGCGGTCTGCCTGTTCATGATTCGCTGCTGCGTGTTGCCGGGAGAGGGGAAAAGACGCACCCCACCTTGACGAGGGAAAGCATGTCGTCTCTCGTAGTTACTCCCTCCGTCGACTTGCCATCTATCTCCGTCTAGATGCGCGTGCTCCGGACGCCTTTTGCTTTCGCGGTGGACTTGTCGCTTTCGCAGCGAGTGACATTTCTTGCATTTCGCGCTCGCCTTGGCGCGAAGCGGTGCTTCGAAATCAGAGCTGAATGTGAGCGTCGGAGCGCTGGCTCTGCAAAGGTGAACTGAGAAGGATCCCCGTTTTTCTTTTTTATTTCGGCTACCCACCTCGAGATACTACAGTGTCTCTGGATTCTTTCCGCTCCACTACAAGAGTACAAGTAGAAAGAGAATGAAAGTATATGTACTAATTTTTCTTGCGTTTAGGTTGGTTGGCTGGTTGTTAGTGAATCCAGGTGCGTCGCGAACAGATGCACGATCCTCTAAGTATAGTGCATGTTTTCCCTCAAACTGTGGCGGTGATCTCCGCTGGATGGCGAGAGTCGGTGTCGACCTACCGCCGCCTAGCGGGGTTTCCCGAAACTAGGTATCTCCCAACAGCGGGGCACCGCCCCAGCCGGGACAAGTTCTAAGCTCCCCGCCGGTCTCCCTGCATCTGAAGTAGTGCAGTGCAGGCTGTTACAAGTCAGCTGACCTGTTGCCCAGCGACCCACAGCGGGCACAGGCGGAGTCCGGCGGGCACATGCTGCTGTCCGCACAGGCTGCCACCGCCTGAAGAAGTATAAGCTCTTGGAGCGCCAGTTGGCCTTGGCATGGGCGACAATTCGCCGCTGATGGCCGAAGCAGGCAGCGGTTAGGTTGGGGAGTGGAGGCACATCGCGCCTTCTACTCAGAAAGAAACCTTAATGTATAATTCGATTCAATTGAACCCAACAACAATATTTTATTGAATTGCTATAGATATCTCTTTTTCTTAACAAGTGAAGCAATATCTGGTATCTGTGCTTGGACTGTTGCGATGTGTAGAGACGCTCTACAATGTCTCGCAAGTTGGTTCTGTCTTTGTTTCTAATTTTGTTTTTTCATAGAAAAGAAAAGCCGCTCACAACAACATGATATGACCCAAAAATAAAATCGTATCGTACGATATACAAAAAAGAATAAGACTAAGGCGGAAATCAGATAACAAAGATTTCTCACCAGAGAACCAGACGAACTTCCACAGAGAGACAAGAATAGAAAACGCAGAATGAACATCCCGCCAGACAAAGCTGCTGCAGAAGAAATCTGGAATGAAATATGGTCGACTGAAAGTCACTGTCAGTCAACGCACGTGGCTAGAACGATCACTAGATGCGACGACGCAGATCTCAGAGATGACTTGTCAGATCACTCAAAATATCCTACAGAAAGTTATACAGAGACTGTCCAATTGGAAATGCCCGGGGGTAGATTGTTTGCATAGTTATTGGTACAAAAAATTCAGCAACCTCCACGGGAAGATAGTAAATGTCATCAACAACTACCTGAATTATCCCGAAGAAAGGCCACATTCTCCATGCGAAGGTGTCGCATTTATGAAGCTCAAAACCAATGAGGAGCACACGTCCTGCAGCCGTCTTGAAGCTTTCTGTCGAGGAGTTTCCCTACATGGTTGCCTCCACTTCGGCTGTGGGTTCCATCTACCCTCCAGGCGCCTCACGCCACCTTCGATAAAGATCTTCTGCGCTGGCGATATCTTGGGGCCCTCTTCTGATGTGGGGGACTTCTTTAGGGCGCTTAGGTCCTCTTCTGGAGTACTTCTTCGTCCGACCCCTCCCTCTCGACCTGTCCGCCAAGGGAGGCCCTACCAGTAGCTACGTTACCGCCGGCATAGCTCCACCACCAACGTCTAGGTCTTGTGCTCTCTAGGTGGGCAGTACGAGTTGTTCACAGTAAATCTCAAATTACCATCGATGAAAGTAAAGTACAATTCCCTCCGTTATTCTCTTTCTCTCTCTCTTTCTCTCTCTCTCTCTTTCTCTCTCTCTCTTTCTCTCTCTTTCTCTCTCTTTCTCTCTCTTTCTCTCTCTTTCTCTCTTTCTCTCTCTCTTTCTCTCTCTCTTTCTCTCTCTTTCTCTCTCTTTCTCTCTCATTCTCTCTCTTTCTCTCTCTTTCTCTTTCTCTCTCTTTCTCTCTTTTTCTCTCTCTTTCTCTCTCTGTCCCTTCAACGAACATTATACTCTAAAGAATTCAAAGCCAACGATCATATTCTCTATAATATTATGTGTTCATCTATTACAAATATTATCAAAAAGCGTCTTGCAAAGAATGTGGACTGTATCACGTATCTCTCACTTATTTGCAGCATTTTAAACATTATGGTACTATTGCTGTAAATTCCGTATAACTGCAAAACTGCCAAAAAAAGAGAAAAAACTCTTGGCAATAGTTAGAAATACTGAGAATCAAGGGGATGCTGAATGGATGAAAGACGAGTTTGTATGTCAAGAACATGTTGAATTTCCAACTGTTTCAGGCAGTAAAGTAGCAGAGGTCATCAACCTGCATTTACATTTTTATGCTTTACGGAGTAAAGGCGAATACGTCTTATGATTTACTTAGAACACTAAATAAATTCAAGTATATTAGAATTATAACCAGAACAATTTCAGAATTTAAATCAATTTTCATTGGTATCAGGAATTTTAGTGAAAAACTGAAATTTGTGAAGGTCAGTACTGGAAAATACATTTAATAAACCTTCCATCGTTGGTTGGCGTGTTCCGGGTCCCGGAATAGCAGTGACAGCCACCTTTAGGGGGTTACGAAAGAATCTCCGCTATTCCAGCCTGTCATCAAGGTTCAGAGACTCCAGCAAATGATACGATGTATCGGTCGACCCTCACGCTACGCTACTATTGTGCATCCAACAACTAGATGCACTACGCAGTCTTATGGCCCTCCTTTCTATCCAATACAATTGTTCGTACGACTCTCTCTTTCTGCCGCAAGCTGTGTTGCCAATTGACGTGGCTCGGGGTTTAAGCGCTCCACTCGGCTCATCCATCCTATTCATCCTGTAAATATTTGACGTGTTTACTCAACGATAGCTTTAATTGTGTCGATCTTAGGCAACTGAGATTTTTACCACTTCTTCCCAAAACTCTTATGAATAGGATGGTATTTTTTTAATTGAGTTTGATGGTTTAATTTTGAAGAAATTAATTGTAAATTATAGCTAAGTGATTACTTCTTACATTTTAACGTCCTTAAATTTTCACTACGCGAGAAACTTTTTTATTATGGAAGGAAAGCACACACATGAAGCGGATGAAATGCACAAGAAGTCCAAACTTTAATAAGAGACCAAACACATTTCTGTAAGAATCATGGTTCTTGAGTTAGACGGTAATAAAAACAATATTTAGTGTGCTCGGAACGAACATCGTATGTCGTTCGGAGACTTTGAATACTTTTCAGCGATTCACAACTGGCCATGTGGAAGGAAAAATAGAGTTTTTTTTCTTTCGAATTTCATTTATTAAAACAGTGATATACATATAAAGATATCTAAAAATAAATTAGGAATTTTACAGTAAACAATATTAAAGTCAAAGTTATTCAACCAATAATTCTGTCTTAAAATTTCAAATGCAAATATGTGAGGAATTTTTCGCTGGAGTTATGAAAACAATATTATGTTATGTCCGCACAAAGCTTTGCAGTACCTGATACTATTTATGTTATGTGACTTTGTGAATGGGCATTTCCCTTTATTTTACATTAAACTAGTCTGGTGGTCTTGGTTTGCTATATGCCACATGCTACTTGCCACATATTTTTGGCAGCTGCCATCTATCGCCGCCCAACCAACATTTCTTGACATTTTCTTAATATTTTGGTTTCATTATACTTGATCGGAAATATTTTTAAGAATATTAAAAAACATTAAAATCTCGTCTTAAATTGCAACTTTTTTTTGAAAAAATTGGAGCCGTTTTTAAGAAAATGGCGCAAAAGCGCTACAATAAATTAAAAATTTGAAGTTCTTTTTCACAGAAAATTTTTGAGTTTTGAAATGACTCATTTAAAGTCATTTGAAGCATATTAACACTAAATAAATCGGTTTTACAAATTGTTGGAAATATACATATTACCGGCTTGGTAGACCTTACAAACAAAATACATTTCTATAATTTTTCAAAAAAGAAAAAAAATACTCTGAAATGAACCTTATGTTATATGAGAGAGTGCAATTAGCACTATACTTTCAAAAAGTTTGATGAAAATATTTTGGTGTCGTTTTTGAGAAAATAACGCTTGAGCGTTTCTGAAAATGCGAAATTTTCGAGAAACTTTGTTCGAAATTATTTAAATCACATATATTCATAAATATAATATAAACCAATTGCCGTTATTGTGAATATTAACGAGGTGAAAGAAAGTAAAAAAACCTTTTTGTAATTTTGTAAAAACAAAAATAGAGCACTGTAGACACTAATAGAGTTAATGTCATCGTATAGAGTGTATTTAGCACTATTTCTACCAAACGTTTAAAGAAAAAATTTGGAGTCGTTTTTGAGAGTCTTGTTTTTTTAACATTTTAATATTTGACATATTGCACGCAATATTACGCGAAACCTACTAAAATTTTCAAAAAAAAGCCACAAGACCTTAATGAAAGAACTGACTATGGAGAATAAATTTTTTTGAAGGAAAAGTATCTTTCATTTTGTAGTTGTAGCAAATCACCGCAAAAAATCATATTTTTGAAATTTTCGAAAATTCAGAGTTAACCGTGAAAATCGGACCTTTGCTGCTTTTATAAGTGTATTTTATTCTATTCTTACAAGAAATTTAAAGAAAAAAATTGGAGACGTGTTTGAAAAAAAATTGAAAATGCCCGGAGGGCTTTATGTAAAATACCCCCACATTTTAAAGAATTGTTTTGAAAATCTCAAAGATTTGACTCAAGCCAGATCGGCACGGATTTCTTTAACTTTGAAAAAAAAACCTACGCATGGTATAGGCGCTAGTAGTGTTCACAGATAGCAGACGGACAGACGGACAAACGGGCGGACGGGCAGTCGGGCATTTTGGAGAAAAAATCCCGGCATTAGGAGACCCCAAAACGTGTATTTCCGTAGAAATCTAAACATCGGTTTTCCGCACCATTACACCTTTGCCTATGCTACGTATTCCGTATATACGTACGTACACGGGAGAGTAAAAAGGGGATAAACTGGAAGTGTAAAATGACTTGAGAGTGAAATCCAATATATTTAAAAAAACATCTTTAATTTCTAATATTATGTGATGTATTTAAAATGTTTTGAAGTGATTTTCGTCCAAGAGGTATGCCAATTTTCTCCAGGCTTGTAGCCCGTACGGAAGATCTGCAGAGAGCTTGACATCCCCTGCCGCTATCCCGTGTTGCTTATTAATACAAAAGTATCCAAAATGACTTTGTCTGTGACCTCACTCACAGACTGGCGAAACGTGAAATGTCGATGTGAGTCGTCTGGAAAAACTGCACCCCTTTCGCCGGACATCCGGAGTTGAATGGGCACCAAACAGTACTCAACATCTCGTCATGCAAAACTCACATACTATTCAAATTTTCAATTGCTAAAGAGAATTAGAAATAGTGTTTTCTATCATCTATCAACCGGTATCACGTTTCTAGAGCGTTCTTTCACATAAGCATTCACATTTCTTCTTAGCACATAAAAATGAATGTTTATGGATTTTGAAAGCTGCTGAACCAACTGGTAGAGTTTCTTGTCAATCCAGGTACCCAGCACGGCGAGTGTTGGGTGTACGCTCTGGCCGAGAAGTGGCAGCGATGTTCGTTATAAGGGCTGCACAGCAATCCAATGCTGGCACGGAAAACCCGGCCCGGACGCGAACGGCGGAACGAATCGCCTTCATCCTGTGCGTTGCGCGCCAAGGCCCAACGGCGCGACGTCCGTGTGGAGCAGGGGAGAGTGGGGGGGGGGAGGTGGGCGTAGGGCAGGGGTGAGGGCGAGGGGAGGGGGGAAGAGGGGAAGGGGAAGTTGTGGATGTCGAGAGCCGCGGCGGCGACGCGGGCCGGTTGGGGGGGGGGGGGCAGGGTGGCGAGGCCGACGCAGCCGCAGTGGACTTTGGAAAATGAGGTTTCGCAAGTTTAGGAGGCTTTGGAGCGAGGGCCGGGAGACAAGCGACGCTTACGAAGCGAGAGATACGAGGAACGAGAGAGAGACGGTGTCCGAGAAGAGTGAGGGGGAGCGGACGAGCAGTAAAGAGAAGAAACGGGGGCGAGAGCAGCAGGAGGAAGAGGAGATGAAGGGAAGTGAAGACTGTGCGCGTCAGGGAGTGATGGAATGCAGCCTGGATTGTTTTACTGCCGGGAATAATCCGGCTTTAATGATCTCCTCTGCCTTCCCTCCGCCGAAAGGAATGCAGGCTGCTCCCCTTGCGACCGCGTGCTAGACAGTTCCGTGTATTACGGCTTCCGTAACGAACTAAATGCACTTACGGGCGGGTTTTTCCAACCCGCCCTCCCTTTTATTTTCATTAAAGCCCTCGGCAGCCGGAGGTAACAAAGTGAACGAGTCGAGAAGGGGTTAAAAAATGTCTCCCACCTACAGCAGCAGCTGGTCCGAAACGAGAGCTGATGTTGGCGATAATCCTGGTTTCCGCCAAAAAGCGTTGCCTACCAGGCCGTGGTGTGGGAGGGCAGGAGGGTGGGGAGAGCAAGTAGAGGTGGAGTGGGTGGGGCGGGGATAGTAAGCAGGGGCAATGTGAGGGGAGAAGGGAGTGGTAAGGTGGGAGTGGGGAAGAGAAGGCGACTGAGTTAGGGTGGGGAGAGCAGCGGGCGATCGTCAAAGGCTCGCTTTGTCGCCTAATGAAGTACATAATGAGAGCACTCTTCGGCATTCAAGTTCGCGTTAATATTCTGTGGAAACCTTTTCTACGCGCCGATACGTTACCGTGTAGTGTTTCCAAAGTAGCTGCCACTGTCGGGCGTCGCTGGGGAAATTTGATGGGATATATTTTACAGGATAATAAAGGGAACATTCTGAAAGCAATTAGCAATAGCTCATATATGATATTTTCGGTTCAATGTTTCCTTTTCAGATCAATTTCATTTGTCATTAAAATGTTAAAAACACTCGTTCAATATAATGAGAGAAATCTATGTTGAAAACCCATTGAAAAAATTTAATAAAATTTTGTGATTTGGTTTTGCCATTCACAATTTCTCAAATTTATTTTCACCAGCAAGATCTGTAATGGCATTCAGAAGTATTGCTTTTGGACTACTTATTTTTATTCTATTTTATTTTTCAGTCCATTGACTACTTTGAGTATGTACGACCGTAGTGTTGCAATACTATCAAATGGCTGCGAATTCATTCGAGTAACTGGTTGGTATTAAATAATTAAAATTTAAAAATTAATGAATTATATATTAGTTAATATTTTAAAAGGAGTTCACAATTTTCGGAAGAAAATTAATTATTACTTCATTATTTTACATTTTATTGTTTTTGTATATTTCTTGTATCGTAAGCTTGCTTTCCACTCGATTTCTGTTAGGTATGCGCTGCCGTTCGCGCAAATACGTACACGAAGACGCACTCACACGCACGCACACACGCATGCACACACACGCTCACATGCATGCACCCACACCCACACGCGCACATACATACACGCGCGCACACACACACGTACACACATTTCAACATTTTCATTCCAGCACTTATATAGCACGTATTACACTTTTGAATTTTCTTTACATTCTCAGTACATCATCCTTGTTTGCTAACAGAAACACTGTTTACCAAAGTATTATATTTTTAAGCACAATCACTATGAATGATAATCGTGTTATTGGTGTCGACAATACTTTTCTTCAATCACACAATATGTATTCTTTTTATCACTTACTTTTTAATGTGTATCACATTTTCCTTAAAATTCAGATCTTTTCCAACTCGTGCAGTAAGTACTCATATTATTGATTCAACCTTATAAAAAACAAAATTCATAATTATTTCATTATTTCACCGTGCCTTTTTGATTAAGTAAGTTTCATACCTCCCTTCATAGATTGCTAAATTTCTCTCATGAAGACTCTTTTCTCTGCCAAAAAATAAATAATCATTGAAAGTATTTCAAAATTTACATAATAATCAACTATTGCCCTCAACACAAAGTATATTGCAGTTATAATGAACTAGCTGGAAAATGTATTAGGCAATTTCTTACCTATTATGATCAATCTGAATATGTTAACATCTATGTAAATCACTTTCAATTTGCCATAAATGAACTAATTTGCAAAATGTTTAACTGTACAATACACGATATTGCGGATGTAATATACACACGTATACACGTTTTAAATTAATTTCCATGAGTTAATTAAGCACTGATAAAAATAGGGCGTTTACAGTGATTAGTAATTCTTATGACGTGTATGGAAGTTTCTTAACTCTTATTGTAACAATGGTGTATTGAAATCCAGTTGCTTGTGTTTTGTATAATTGTAATTCCTTTGCTAGATCTTTGCGTTCTGAATAAGTGTGGTTGTCTTATTCAGTAAAAAGGTTAAACAGCGAATACTATCTCTCCAAATGCACTGTATGTTGGTGCAGATATCGGAAGACCATGTCTAAAACGGAATCTGCTAAGACAAATTCTTACAGATCAGCAACATTGCTCTTTGCTAGCTTTCTAAGCAATAGGGCTTCATTCGATCCTGCTGTCTGCATATTTTCTGTTTACAAGATACAATTCAAGAACTTTCTACTTGTCAATCAAATACCTGAAGAGCTACATGCGAGTGTCCTCATTCAATCGATGACGCACAACTCCAATTGTTAACCTATTTGCTGATACGTGAAGATTACGATGCCATTGAAAAAAGGCTCGAACGTTGTGTGTGAACTTGCAGCCTCCTACACTTGAAGTGCGAGAGCGACAAAAATTCTGCAGTCATCAGGTCGAAAGGGAGTCGCTAGTTGAGCTTGTCGCGGTTGAAAAAAAGGCATCAACTTGTAACTTCAATCCACATTTACCGACGGCAGTGCGCGGGTGCGCATTGAAAACTCACACGTCGACTAATAACCGTACATGTAATTTTATTTCTTGAACCCGTGGATGTCTATCTGCACTTGAAAGTGGTGGACCTGCGCTTCAGCCTGTAGTCTCTGCGGCAATGGCGATTGAACATGGGCAAGCAGATCAAGGTACAGACAAATCAGAGCGCCATGGGGCGAAGCCTTGCCATCGCTGCGAGGGTAACCGCCACCTTGCACTGAATTGACCGCATAAAAGTTATAATTGTTGTCGAAAGGCTGGCAAAAGGGACCCGGGGCGAAATTCTGCCGAAGCAAAGGGTCTCCTGGGAAGCGAGTAGGCTCCATTTTCCGTCCATCAGCGTCGCCATGGGAATCCGTTCAACTCTATCTTGATAAATTCTACACCATCCACGATGGAGCTCGATCCTGGAGTGTCCTACAGCCTACTGGGCGAGACAGATTGGCGGCTTTTCGGTGCGGCAACGCGACGATCGCGTGTAATTAGACTGAATACTTACGGTGATCAACGTTTAGCGGTGATAGACGAGTTTGAAATCACCGCCTGCCTTTTCGCTACGGTGCCAACCCTGGTGGTGCATGCTCCGGGATATCCTTCGTTGTCTGGGCGCGTCTGGCTGTTTACGTTTTTTGTAGATTGGACGTACTTATCCCAACCCTTACAATCGTCTGTCCATCATCTTTCGCTAAAAGAAGCAGACGTCATTGCATTGGCGTTTATGGTGTTTATGTTGGCGGTGGAGTTATTGGGTGAAAAAAGATAATTATTTTGCTCAAGGTTGTAAAAGAACACAAATGAGAACATTTTTCCCAAATATTTGCCGAAACTTGGTGAAGTCTTTAAGTGTTAACAGACAACCTGTACTCCAGAAAGAAACACTCAAGAGAAGCCTTTTTTTTCAAGCAAGCAGATGTCCAGAATCAGAAGATGAAATTCCTCCCAGAAGTTCTGTGATTGTAACCGTTCACCGTTTTCCATTAGGGTACTGTACGACCCCGCACGCTGAAACGGTTTTAAGACAGTCTCAATTTCGGCTCAGACGCACAGTTCGTACTCCGTGGGACTTACTGCGACCATTAGTTGTGGAAGAAGTTTCAAAGAAGCAGGACGTTTTTTAAAAAAATATTAATATTTTGGATGTGATACATTGGTCAGTTGACAGTACAACTTTTTCACATGTCTTGATGCTTACTATCTGCTTAAAAAACTAAACTATTGTTTATTTACCGTTAATTGTTAGGGAGAGGAAACCCACTGAGCACCTCACAAAGAATCATCAAATTTCAAAATTGTGTATAAAAAACATGTATAGGAAATCTATTTTTTATTCTGGTGGCATTTATAGGTACTTTGCCTAGATTGATAGTTGTGTAATTGATGTCATATTATTGTAACAATTATGGTATAAGTTAGTGATGTGATGTATGATAAGTTTTATTAGAATTTCTTTATGAAGTTGTTTGTTTGTGATAAACTAGGTTGTATTGGTTATTGATCGCATGAATTTATTCTGTATGACCTGTATTTTATGGATATTGCTTTTTGCTGCATTAATCCAGACAGGAAAAGCATAG
>BOPP01000045.1:1501785-1524170 GCA_017312745.1 Gryllus bimaculatus
TTTTGTGAAACTGATAGTCTTACTTTTGTCGGCATTTATTTCCATTTTGTTTGATTTGGCCCATGTGTATATATTATTTAGATCCTGTAGCAGTGCACGTTCATCTTCAGGTTCTTCTTTGTACATTAACTAATTTCAAAATATATTTTAAAAGAACATATTTAATTAAAAGAAAAAAATGACTTTAATAATTTAGTTGTAGATTCCGATAAACATTTGAAGTTTTGCAATTTTCGAAAAATCAGGGTTTTCAAAGAATAAGACCTGCATCAGTGTCTAAAATGTTCAGCACACTATCCAACAACAAAATTGATGGACGTATTATTTTGAAAATGTCTTAGGGGCGTCAACTAAAGTTCTCCTAAAATTAAAATATCGGTTTGAAATTCAAGCTGGCATTATATAAGCTAGATCGATAGGGGTATATCGATTTTGGAGAAAAGCGACTGAATGGTTTAGCCGCTAACGTTGTTCACAGACGGACGGACAGACAAGACGTTTTGCCGTCATTCGATTTTTCGCGATCAAGGACCTACAAAACATGAATTCTGACTACACCACTTGATACAGGATTTCCCCCAAAATTGGGGACTGGTAATTTGTTTTCGGATCCGGACATAAGATTCGAAGAAATTTTCATAATTATTATAAATCATATTAATATTTGAAATAATAATCATATATAATATATATTTAATAATATTTGAAAATATTAATCATATTTTCAAATTTCATGTGAAATTTGTTCCAATAAAGCGAGCTTGACTCTTCGCAGGTGCTAGTCCAACCCTTGTGAAGTGTCTTAAACCCTCCCACTGTCCTAATTCCTTCCCAATTCTGGCCACTGGGTAGTGGCGCAGGAGCGCTTCTAAAGAGGGGAGATGCTACCGAGCAGTCCTCTGACTACTCTTACAGATACCCTAACGTTAAAATCAATAATGATGTTCGTTAATAATCTCGATGTTAATGCGACCTAAAATAATAGAATGTTAAAAAAGTTGCATAATTGTTTCGAATGTAAAAGAACACGCCCAGGGGCTTTTCGTTGTGGTTTCGTGCCACTGTGCAGCGGGCGAAGAAACTAATAATGTAGGCGTAAGGCTGAGCTGTCGCTCCACCGACGCTCCGGGCGGCGCCGTCCAGCGGACGCCTCCTGCAGAGCGGCGCGGGAGATCCGCAGCGGGAGCGGCGCGGAAAGTTCTCGCTAGACGCGGCGGCGGAATCCGCGGAACCGTTCACACCGGAGCGTCAATTAGGACTCAGCGTTTGGTGACAATCTTCCCTCATCCGATGAACACAAGCAAGGGGAGCGAAGACGCCCGAAGGCAGGCGGACTTCTACGAAACTGGAGCGGAGCGGTCGAAACGCGTCCGACTGCGATACAAAATCCGCCGGGAATTAATCGCTGCCGGGGCGCTCGCCTGCCGCGCAGGCCTGAAGGTGCTCATCAGGCAGTACGTGGCGCGAAACGTCCGCGTAGGCTGCGGCTCCTCCGCGCCGGTCTGTGGAGCCTAGGCTTCGTCGCCGATCGCTGCTGGCCAACCGCCCACCCGCTGGAAACGGCTATTCTGAAGGAGCGGGAGAGGCTGTTCCGGACAGGTGATATAATGGGGAACAGAAACGGTAGAGAATTGTGTCTTTCTCTCACCCTCACTCTTCTTACTTTCGCTTCAATTTCTTTTCTGCATCTTTTTATCCTCTCTTTCCCCTCTGTTCTCCCACCTTTACCCCGCATTTCCCTACCTTTCCGCTTTACCCCACTTCCTCATTCTCACGTTGTTCTACAATCATTCCTCTCTATTCCCCTCTTGCCTATCTTTCCTTGTTTTACATTCTTCCACCCTAATTATTGGATAAAATGGGGTGTGAATGAAAAATGGTGTTCTTTTCAAAAACCGAAAAATGTATATATCCAAATTATTTATTTTGGGCAATATTTGAAGGAATAAAGCAAAACGTTAATGCGCTTAATCAATTTGGAATATTATTTACACACTTATTGTTTTTCGCCAATACTGTTATCATTATCACTGTTCTCTCTCCCCACATTAGCAGCTGCTACTGCTGACTAATTTAGATACAAATTTTTGATAGAAGGTTTTTGTAAATGTTTAAACAACTTAAAAATATTTCTTTGTGATTAAAATTTCCTTCTCTTTAATCTTCCTTACCCTTACTACATCCTCTTTCCTCTCTTTCTTTCGTTTACGTCTCTTCCACTCTGTTTCTTGTACATGTGATGTAGAATCCATTTCTTAGCTGTTTTTTCCCTTGCTTGGTCAGCTTCACAACACAAAGGACGTACACTCCCCGAACCCCTGTCGCGCCTCGCAGCACTGAGTTGTAGACATCCGCCCACGAACGCCCCACCACGCAATGACGAAGGCCTCATTTCCCATTCAGGCCTCGCCACGCGCTCGAAGCGCGAGCATTAAATCGTTGCTACTCTTAGCACCATTCAGGCGAGCCCGGGTTCAAAGAATTGTCACCCCGATCGGGATTCGAACCCGAATTATATCGTAACGAGCACTATATCAGGCCTAAGAACCCATTCGAAGAGTTGGTTGTCTCGGTAGCTCAGTGGGTGTAGCAAGTGAGAGTAAAGTAGGAGTTCCCGGTCGGGGTGGCAGTTCTTTGAACTGCAAATTAGTTGGTTATTTTTAATTAAGAAGGAAGTTGGCAATACAAATTACACCAAGTGACAGGTTGTGAAACATGTTGGAACTGTAGACGCACTTTCTAAAGTAAGATAAAATGCATAATGCCTGTTCATATTCAACTTATCTCTGTGATGCAAACTTTTTGAGAAGTTCAATCATTTTGAATAAAATACTAGCTTTAACACTTGATTTATCGTTGATACTCTTTTGATACTGAAATATCATTGATGAATATTATGATCTTTACAATCTGCTTTTTTATTGCACTTGCTCCTGCATTGTTGAAATTTCACGTAACGGAAAATGGAAGTGTCAGACGTTGATACAAAATGGACCGAAAACGAGAGAAGAATATATTCTATAAATATAATTTTTTAACATAACCATATAACTCGGAATTAGTCTGTTTTCAAGTGCTTCGCGCCATCCGTCCTCCGTGTTTGGTGATGTATCGTACTCTTTGTTCAACTCATAATACTCAGACTATGCAATAGGGTCTTGTTTTTCCGGCCAGGAAAATAATGGTGCTGTACCCTATTTGAAGCTACGTGTGTAGTTCTGTTACAGGCGTTGGATTAAAAACCTTTTCTGCCAGGAATTAATACGCGAGTACAAAAGAGGACAGTATTTGTGTTATGTGAATGGGAATTTCTAAAAAAGGTCTATAAACCTGGCATCCGGGCGCACGGCTTTGCTCTCTCCTACAGCACACAGGTTCGTGTTTGCATTATATTTTGGAAATGCAATACACATCACATTCAGCTTGGATTTGGAAATGTATACTCTCTTTTCAGAAGCAAATACGAAGATTGATTTTCTCAGTTAAAGTCAACAAATAAACTGTGCTCATAATTTGCATTTTCGCTTGAATTTCGAACCTATTTCATGAAACAAGGGAATAAATGAAAGACAAATTTTAAAAGTATTACGGACTTGTTTTAAATTAATGAGTTTTGTGGCTATTGAAACCCAGGAGCGAATTATTTTTAGCGAAGGTGAGTAAATACCCCGCAGTATAGGTCGCATAATAGGCCACGTATATTGTCGTCAAAGGTTTGGGGGAATTATTACATTTTCCTCATAAATTTATATTTTTTGACTAAAAGCGCTCAAACATTTGTTGTCCACAGGGTTCCATTCAAAGAGAAAATGTTAATTCATCTCGTTAAATAATATGAATTTTCTACTTATAATAAACTTGACATTAAAATAATAGTGTATTTCGAAACGATGACGTAATGCAGGACATAAATAGGCGAGAGTGATATTCCGATACGAGCGAGAAACGAGTGCGTTAATACCCATTACATGGAGTTTCATACGGTACATTTACATTTTATAGTAACTTTTATTTGTTAAACTTTGACATTGAATCGTTTCGTGACAGTTGACATGCGGAATTCGGCCAAGTCCGCCTAGCGAACAGCTTCCTAACCCTACCCCCTCTCCCAGGTGGCTTTCGTTTACTGCGCCAGTCAAATAGGATAGGCTTGAAGTGAAATTACGGTCCAATTTATTTTAAATAAAATCCCACTTACAAAATGCTGATAACAAAACTGACAAGCATAATATAATATTAAATGCAATTTTAATGTACTCATCGAACGGAACATTTACAATAACGATTCTCAATGATTAATTGTCAAGTAAGCTTGTAAGCTTCTCTGTGATCGGTCAAAACCTGTATTATAATTAAATATGTATCCTAATGAGTATCATAATGCAAAGGGGTGGAACCATCAAATGACGGAATTATTTGATGGGAGTAAACAAATAATCTAATAAACGAATTCTGCAGACCTGTTAGTTCACCACTAATTGCTATAACATTCCCGTAGTATTACACGGAGAGGAACCGAACGCCCAATAATCCAAAGACAGGAATCGCATTACGTCAGTGCACCTCCGCCGCCTGCCGCGTGCTTTTCTCGCCTCGCACCGCGGCGCGCTCGGAGCGTGCGCCCGGTGGCCGCAGTGGAGGCGGCGGAGGGGCAGGGGGTGCGACAGAGTAAATAAGCGGGGGGTAGTCAAACATCGCCAAAAGGTTTTCGATGTCGATCGAAACATCGACAAAAACATCCGTGATTGAAATATAGGTATTTTAAATATGATAAATGAGGCGGTCCCGTCTTCTTTGCATTTTTAAGTATAGTACTTAATTAAACGAGTTTTATTTTATTGTTTGGTCACGTATAACAAAACTGCTAATCATTTGCTATTTTCCAATTTATTCCCTTTATTTCTCAAATCATCTAAGTAAAATGTGCTAATTTTAATGTAATCAATAACCCGCCAATATTAATTTCAAGTATATGTGGCCTTAAATTTGACTTTCATGTAAATTTTCTAATTTATGCTCTATGTAGTCAAGGTTCAAAAGCAGCTTAACGCAATTTCCTCCTAAAAATAATAAACAAGGTAACAACACTTTTAACACAGGTGACACATTACAGAAAGGTTGCTGTAGAAAAATGTTTTCGTGCCGCCTGGGGATCAACAACAGTGACAGTTGTCAGTGGCTTTTGATTGCGAGCACGCAGTAAAACAAGACAAAAAAAGGTAATGAAAATTTTATTTTATCATGGGACTTTTTTTGAAAGCATCGTTGTTTGTGGACATATATATCGATGTCAAGAAAACATCGAAAGTAAAACATGGATGTTAATATATCTTGTTACTGCTCCAAAATATCGATGTTTTTAACACGTCGATTTTTTTGCCATCCCTAGACGGCGTGGGGTGCAGCGGAGGCGAGCGGGGAGGGAGGGGAGGGCTGGCTGGCGCTGGTCGGTTCGCCCTCCGCGATGGGATAATTATGTAGATCGGTTCTTTGTTGCTCGCCCCTTTGTCACGCTCACTTACAGTCCTTTAGCCGGCGCCCGCCGCCCATAACGCACGGCCCATAATGGGAAAGCCGTGCTCATGAACGTTTTGCGTGAAAGGGGGGGGGGCGGTCGCGGACGATATCGTAATGTGCGGCCGCGCCGCTGGGCTGCGCCACCGGCGGACCGGTGGATGGACCCCAGAGCCAAAGGGATTGTGCCGTTACTCTCTGCCGAAGAACAAGGTACTTTACAACGGCAATGTGCTTCGAACCGTTTGTTACGTTGAACGAATGATGAAGTCTGTCAGCATTCCTCTTGGAGATTGTGAATGGTGTGAAGCAAACTTGAAATAATTAATTTGGTCTAATAGAAATCGTTTAAAAAAATGCCAGACGAAATTACTTCGCTTACGTTTGACGTTTTAGGATTTAAAAACTCAACTTGCTGTTCCTGCCTTTCGGGTGTGAGTTCATGTAGTTAATCTTCTTTCCAAAAGTCATATCCAGAAAGATATCTTTCTTATTAGGATTTTTTCGTTTTAAACATTGATTATTTTGTTTCATTTTAAAGTAAGAAGTTGGTATATTTGGTTGGATATGGTTTTAATAATTCAAATGATAAGTTTCAACAATATCACAGCAAAGTTATCCATCATTTGCTAATATATCCCATGTTCGTGCAGAATGCACTTCATTGTCGGTCTGATTGTTTATGTTTTTACTTTTAAAATCATGTTTAGTTGTGTTTTCAGCATCATGTTTATGTTGTGAGAATTTAAGTACAAAAGTTACCATTATTTAGTATTTATATACTTATGAAATACAGAAGAATTGAGTCACCAAGCGAGTTCTTATCTCAAAATGCTTTACAAGACGGTGTGTTCCTAGCATTATTTCCTGTGCTTCCTTTGCGTATTTACGGAAGGTATTCGCAAAATCGATAGGTAACAGTGATGATTTTATCTTTAGCTAGCTCTCACTTTTGAATCTAATACCAAAAGTGAATTGAATAATTTATTGAATCTATTGCAGATATGATAACTATTTATAAAATAAGTTTGTTTTCAGAATGTCTACATGTGTGAAAATGGTAATTTTCTTGAGAAAAACTCTTATTGCCGGGTCCTAGTGACGAAAAGCGAATTAATTGTTTTCATATATGTAGTAAATTACTTCCTGTTACACATTGTATAGACACAATTTGTATTAGGTGGTGCTTAACTTCGAAAAACAGATTGACGAGCAAACGTCTGCCTGTATGTACGCCTATCCGTTCATCCATCTGTCTGTGAACAACAATAGAAGTTAAACCGTAGCCGGATTTTCATCAAAATTGATCTCCCAATCGATATGATTGATGTCGCGGTCCCTTGAATTAGAAATGGGTATTTAGTTTTTTGCAGTATTTTAACATGTACGCCTCAAAATTTTGAAAATTTTCTCAAAAAGTGGCTTCACACTTATTCGTTAACTGTAATAGAGCAAAAACGTATCAAGAAATGGCGTAGGTAGCATTTGTGTTTTCAGTATCCGAAATTTCGAAAATTGTTGAAGTTCAATTTTTTTCGGTGTCTTCCAACAAGTAAATAATGATATATACCTTTTCCTTAATGAAATATACTAAATCAAAAAACTAACTTAAAATAAGTTAAAGTTCGATTTTTCGAAATTATGAGTAAGTTTTTCGCATTTAGCAGAGAAACATACGCAATATTTAAATTTAACCAATTATATTTGGAAAAACCTTTCACATTTTATTCTTTACATTCCTTCGTCGTATGTAGCAATATATGGTAAGAACGGGCGCTATTCATATTATCGGAAACTCTTGTGTATTTTTCACATTGAAAAAATATCGAATTGCAAATTCGAATTCACGCTCTTTGATGCTTTGTCAGTTTGTCAAATAGCAACGCGGCAAAACGGCGGTTTGAAATTTTTGAATTCTTCTTATTGTTGGTAGTAGACATAAATAGAACGATTAGGAGGATTTATTTATTTAACCTAAATAGTTATAATGTCACTAGGTCTAATAAAACAGTCCATTCAATTTTAGTATATTGGGAAGAATATATACAAGTAGAGAATGTGCCAGAAGTGATGCCTTTAGATGGACATTACGTGACGTACGTTGTTACGTATAGTTTTGAATATATTTCACATGCCGATCAAGAGTTGAATTACAGACTTGCTGGAAAGTATTCTTTTTACAGAGTAACAATTGTGTTGATTCGTAGACCTAACAAATAGCCTTTCAAAGTTTCTCGCTGATTACGGTATTCAAAAATTGGAAGTTCACTTCCAGGTAATTAAGGCTTTTTGATTTTCAGTGTAATGTACTTCAAATTCTGTTACGGTTAAATTTATTCATGTGTTTCATTTGTTGTAGTAGTAGTAGTAGTAGTAGTAGTTATAGTAGTAGTAGTAGTTATAGTAGTAGTTATAGTAGTAGTAATTATAGTAGTAGTAGTTATAGTAGTAGTAGTTATAGTAGTAGTAGTCATAGTAGTAGTAGTAGTAGTAGTAGTAGTAGTAGTAGTAGTAGTTATAGTCGTTACAGTAGTAGTAGTAGTTATAGTCGTTACAGTAGTAGTAGTAGTTATAATAGTAGTAGTTATAGTACTAGTAGTAGTTATAGTAGTAGTAGTAGTAGTAGTAGTAGTAGTAGTAGTAGTAGTAGTAATAAAAGACTAGTGTTCTAACTATCGGAATAAATGTATAAATGCACCACAGGTGCTGTGTGTATTGGACTTTTTAAAGTTACAACGAAAGTGTTAGTGGGGCAGAAATTGCAATAGTAAAATGTTACATTACCATTTCCAATAATGCGAGAAAGTATCTGCTGTTGTAACACCTCTACATTTTAATTTGTTTTCTTTAATATTTCAGAGAATGAGGAAGGTACTTGCAAAATATTTTCCTATAGTGGCTTTCTAATGTTTCTAGAAAACAATTGTTACAATGTTTTCATTTCTATAATGAAGATTCGTTGTAAGTACAAGTGTATCATCTGTAGGCTTTCGAGACATTTGCCGGGAGATTGCTCAAAATGATCTTCACAGGATGCACTGTCTGCTTGGAAACACTTTTCCGGCGGTGGCGGGTTTCTTTCAGCGATCGTCAACTGTCGAGCGTGGCTCCCGCAGATATTCTTCTTCCGAAGCGACGTTTGAAATAATTGCGCAGATATCGGGCGCTGGCGAGGGAGCCAAGCGAGGCCGAAGCCTTAAAGGGGATGGATCGTCCCCCAACCGAGTGCGACGTCTGCTAGCCAAGTTCTAACTCGAGAATACCTTTCATTTTTTCCTTCAGTACACAATACGACATAATACAGTTGTGTCTTTGGAGTGGTAGTACCTACTTTTCCGTGGTGTGATAAGCTTTTAGCTAAGTTTTACATATAATTTTCGAAATGATAGATATGTATGAAGACCATTAAAAATTATATGGAATTTAGCGACTGTATAAAATGATTATGATAAATTTCTAATACTTTGTATTCAATCCGCTCTTTCTCCTTAGCGCATTTCCGATATTTCAGGTTTATTTTGCAACAAGATGAAAATAACTAATGCGAAAATGGAATATTAAACAGTAAAATCTTCTTTAGTAAAGAAAATGTTTGCAAAGTAGTTTATAAAGCTTTGTATCTGCCTTTTCTGTTTCCATTCCAAACAGCATTTTGCTGTGTGGAGGTCGTGTTTGTGTAGCCTCCGGATGCAAATGCAGAGAGCGATGCTTCGTATCCAGGAGTATTGACAGGCGTTATGGAAAGAGTCTGCGTCGCCATGTGCACTCCTGGCCGAAATAGAAACCCTTCTCTACGCATTGCACACATCCACATTCTACAATGAGGTCGATTAGGAAGTGAATGGAATCAGACATTATTCCATATTATGAAGGAATTAGGGTTCAGACAAATGTTATAACTACTATTTCTTTCATAAACTTAATCTAACGGTTTCGTGGATTGTTTTCCCCGTCATCAGGCTGTCAAATTGAGTGATAAAAATATAAAGTAAAAGGTTTAAAAATTATTTACAATAGAAAATAGAAATGGAGAAATGTTGACAGGTCAGAACTTGCCTGACACACGAGAACTCACAAAACCAACAAAAATACTGTATATAATAACATTATGATACAGTTAATTTTTACTTGATGGACAAAGTGAAGTTAGTTACTTAGGTGAGAGAGGTTGATTGTTACAACATTTTTCTGTCTACAAATGTGAACCCTGCTTCCTTTACAATATATAATTGACAAGACTGACTAAACAGAATATAGGTAGAAAGAAGATATTATTCTAATTAAGAAATTATCTCGAACCCTTTAATTAGAAGTTATATAGTGCATTTACACGAATGTATTTTAGTGTTTTACAGAACAATGAAAACATATATAATTGGATGGTTTGGTTTGGCAACTGTTTGGCTAAAACGCTTTGTACAATGAAGTATTTACAGTAACGAATGAATAAGAGATTGGGAGCAAATGATTAATGTTGATGCGAGAGTTAATATATATTAAGAGCTGACTTTCATAACGGATAAAATCAAATAAATAATTAAACATATTATTAATTTTGGGAACAAATTGCCAAATAGTTTGTATGTTTTCTAGTATGAAGAATTGCGTTTTCTTCACCTTTTGTTCACTGTATCCTTCAGTCTGTGTCTCTAATTTCGAATTTTAGTACGCCTTTTATTAAAATCAAAACATGCATCCTGAGTAATTGCTCAAATAAACAGTTCGGACCATATATTTATCTATCGAACTGTCTGTTCTATTAAGCCACGTCCACGTATGTTTCTCACCTCGAAATACAACTATTTGATCGACTAGATATGAAACCAAGGCAGAATGTTGTAGATAAGTGGAATGGCATTTGAAATGAATTCCTAAACTTAAAGTAGAATAGTTTTCAAAGTGGTAAGGCAAATGTGCATAAATTCGAGATAAAAAAGAAATTGTTGAATGTTGAGATCCTTACATTCGATAATAAAACATTGTTATCCATATTGGTCTCCTACGACTTGAATACGTGATGCGGAAAACTTAAAGGGACTATTTTTCGGGTAAGTTTTGCGTGGGAAGCAAGAAACCAAAATACATGTTATTTATCTGTTCATTGTATTTAGTTTTGTAAAGAACATTACAAAGATATTGCTAAGCTAATTTCATTTCTTAAATTTGTTAATTTTTCATATGTAATTTTTTAAATTACGAAAGTTTAAACGTGTTTTCTTAAAATTCCTTTTTCCGATAACATATATTGGAACTATAATAACTTCGCCAAATTTTCTTGTATTTTGAACTTATACACCAAATTATTAGGACTTTAATTGTTTATAATTTGGCATAATTAACTCAATTTTGATATTATATATATCCGCATCACATATTAAAATTTTACCTATTCCTCCAGCCAATGAGATTTACGATTGGCTGGCACGCTTTATAGAGCCCCAAACGTGGGACTTGAGTCTTTGCGCTACGTCGCTCCACGTCAACTGAGAGTGCTAAATGAAAGGAAATTAATGTGCAACCAAGTGACGCTTTGTCACGACGCCACATTCAATTTCAACAAACAGCGGCTTTTTAATCAGAGCTCTGAATTAATGAACGCACTCCGCCGCCGCGGCTATCAACATCAATTTAGGATCGCTTGGTGTCCCATAAGGGCCTGTCTCCGGGAATATTTTCATCCGACATTGAGATAACTCGCAAATGGATTGACTGGAAGAGGTGGCTCAGGGCATCAACTGATGTCACTGTAGTCTCTCTGACCGGGAGGTCCTAGGCTACCTCTCCCCACAGTGGCAGCATTTTCGACACCGTTACACAGCTAGATCGGATTCAGTCTCTGTTTTAGAGACCGCCTTCTTTGATCGAAGTTTTCTGAGGTTTTTTCGATCACCACCAGGCGAATGTCGGAGCAGTACACTATCAAACGGGCCACGGACCGCGCGCGATCTTTCCTTCCTCTTCCTTGTCCTTCCCTCTCCATTTACACCCACGTTCACGCGCATGCACTACACTGCCACATATGCCGGCAGACCGGTCGGGAGCTTAGAGCTTGTCCCGGCTGCTGAGGTGCCGCGCTGGGGAGATACCTGGCTGAGAAAACCGTAGGTCAGACCCGGATCTCGCCATCCAGTGGGCGGAAGTTCTCCACCACCTCCAGCAATACAAATATGCATTACACTTACCCAACTAATAACATTAGCAATTGACGCAATTCAATCAAGCAAGCAAGTGGACGCTTGTAAGAGTTTGCTTTAGGGTTAGATCCAAGAGATATTGCGATAAGTTCCGAACTCTAGTTTAATTTGCTCTTTATCTGTCTCTGAAGAGTTGTTTCGTAGGTTTTTAGAAAAATATTCTTTATTTTAGGTACTTTAAAGGGACAACTAGAATGATAATATACTACATAATTTTAAAGATAATTAGGTTTCCTCTTGGAATAAATTTTGTTAATTATTCTATTGTTGCACTGTTGTCTATTGACATTGTGATACTGTATAAAATTGGCAATGTATTCTATTGTTGCACTGTTGTCTATTGACATTGTGATACTGTATAAAATTGGCAATGATATTTATATTCACCACTTGAAATCATATTTCCAGTATATAGCTGTTGTATATAGCTCTTTTTATGGGCTGAATATAAGATAACCGCTAATTTGAGATTTCATATCCATACTAAATAATATATACTTGGTGTATTTTCTTATTTTTTCAATTTCTTAATTTTAAAAATCCATCTACTAACTATATGTGCGATTATTATATCAGAATAATTCTTATTCAATAGTAAAGTTCCAAAATATGCCATATTCATTTTCAATTTATCACTATTTCAGACACAAGCAGTGATTTCCATTCTATTGAGGGTTTTTCATTATAAGATAATATAATAATACATTATGCAAAACAATATATAAATAGAAAATAAATAAATAAAATTTTATTTATACAATAATACGCAATAAATCGTTTCAGCAAAACAACTGAAACAAAAATTCTTTTTTCCTTCCCATCAAATAATTTTCTTGATAGAGGAGTTTCGGTATTGTGTGATTCAGTTATTCTCATCACCGAAACTCACGAAAAACTATTATTCATCATCAATGGGTTACATGAGCTACACTTTGTTGTTAATAGTGTATAACTAGCTGGGTGTAACAATTTGGTCAGTTTCAACTGATGGATCTTTTTCTTTATAATTAACTAATACGTGAACCACTAAATTATTTTCCAAATGCACATAGATAGATGTTCAATGAATGGTCCCAAACAATCAATATCATCTATTATAGAGATATACACTTGTAACTTGCTGAACCAAGTCACGATTTCAGAACTACGCGCATGAACAAATATTTGCCTCGCCGTGGATACCGCCTTGTAGTACGGGCGCCGTTCTGTGGTGGGACCTGTGGACGGGGGGGGGGCTTGCGTGCTACATGGAATCAGGACTATGTTGGAGGTACCGTAAATACTACGTTTATGAAATGCAATAATGGCACAACTCAAAAAATCAGTATTAAGATAAATGAGTTCGACGTTTTTCACCTAGTATTGAAATGCATCATTAATGCATTCACACTTCTACGATTTGTGAGTGGATTACTGTACTTTAAGATATGCTGCTTCTGCTGGAAAGTGCCAATCTACAATTTTGAAGAGTGTATTAACTCAAAAATCGTCGTTTTAGAGTGGTGCCACTACTGCACTCGACAAGCGACTAGATCGGTCTCCGAAGCCAGATGGACTCAGGGGGAAGCGGCAGTCAAAGCTATCTCTCAATGGCCTATCTGGATATTTAGACGTATTCCCGTTCCTTTAGTTTTCCTCACTCTTCTTTTAATTCGAACCTCCCTTTTTCTTGTGGAAAGGATGGACAGGACTCTTCACACGGAGGATCCAACCTGTCTAGGAGAAGATAAACCTGAAGAAGAAATAGGAGGGGGTGAGGGCCAGCAGCCCTGCCCCTGTTGAAAATGCTGGATTGCTAAACGCCACAGAAAAGAGTATAATCGCAATATTCAGGAAAACACAATGCAAACGGAAATATTCTATGAAAATAGGAACATGGAACGCACTTTAATGAAAGTCTTCATAAAACTAAGAAAATGGGATGTGGAAATTGCTGTCTCGCTACAAATGGAATTAAAAAAAAACAAATGTTAGATGAAGTTAAATATTGCATACACTATGTAATCAAAAATATCCAGACACGTGTCTGAAAATGACTTACCAGTTCGCGGCGCCCTCTATCGGTAATGCTGGAAGCCAATAGGGTGTTGGCCCGCCTTTAGTCTTGATGACAGCTTCCATTCTCGCCGTCATACTTTCAATCAGGCGCTGGAAGGTGTTTGGGGGAATGGCAACCCATCCTTCACGGAGTGCTGTGCTGAGGAGAGGTATCGATGTAGGACGGTGAGGCCTGGCACGAAGTTGGCGTTCCAAAACATTCAAAGGTGTTCGATAGGGTTCGAGAGAAGACTGTGTAGGTCAGTAAATTACAGGGTTGTAATTGTCGTGTAACCACTCCGCTACAGGACGTGCAGTATGAACAGGTGCTCAATCGTGTTGAAAGATGCAATCGACATCCCCGAATTCCTCTTCAACAATGGCGAGCACGATGGTGTTTAAAACATCTTCCTCGCCATTGCCTCGCTGCGTGTGGCTCTATCATGCCTGATCCATGACAGAGCCACACCAAACAATAAGAGGTGCAACCCCTCTCCATGGAAAACACGATCGCGCCATAACAGCATTTTGGACTTGTTCAGATTCTTTTGATCATATAGTGTAGTGTACATACAAGTACTTACGTACAATGTATATAAAGAAATTGGAGAAAAGAGCTCAAGTTTCCATCTCCATATCAATAAGATAGAAAATTAGCTTTAAGAGATGCATCAGTGAGATTATTTTAACACTGTATTTTAAAATGGAAGGAATAGAGATGGTTTTATAGGTGTACTGGAATTTTGACTTGATGTGGATCTTACAGATGTGAAACTAGAGAGTGGTTTTAGAGCTGGTCGTTCGAGAAGCCTACTGATATTTTTAATATGAGACAAGTGACCGGCAAGCGGCTTACAAATAATTTAGACACTCCCCATAGAGTTAAGAAAAGCCCACGGCACCACTCCATTAAATACATTCAGGATGGCCATGGAGGAGCGATATGGTTTGATGTTCTCACTGAAAATAGTTAAAGGTCTGTACAGCAGAAACGTAAGACAAATTAAAATTGGAAGACATTTTTACAATTTTTCTATAAATAAGTACTTACGGCAAGTTGAATAGCTCCTAGTCTGTTAAAATTATATTTAAACGAAGCTTAAAAATACTGGAGGAGAAAACGTTGCAATTTAGTTATTAGAAATTGACGATTTCATGATCTATTATCTTAATTAAGCAGATAACCACGTTATTTCCGCTGAGGAGGAAGATGAAGATGGTGTTTTGTGTATGAAGTGTACTTGAATTGGGGATCCGATGTATAATTTAAAGAACAGAATCTCTGGTTTTTGGAGGAGAGGCTAAGACTCTTTTTTTATGAAATGCCTCCAGAATATTACATATCTTGGTACTGAAATAGCAGCAAATGGTGGTAGCTGACAAGATATTGAAAGTAGATTATCAGAGGAAAATGTAGAAAATTGCAGCCCATAATATGGAATCAACTCTGAGAGTGTTGAGAGAAGGCTCAATAACACTATCTTGAAGAGTATTGGAACATACCATTCCGGAATTTGGAAAATGTCGAAAGGTAATGGGAATAAACATACAGCAATGGAAATAGGCTATTGGGGAAGAAGCTGGAAACTGACATTGTTGGACAAAGTACAAAATAACAATGAAATTAGAAGCGAAGAAAAAGTGAGGCTCACTATTATTAATACGATTAAAATTAAAAGTCTCCAGTAGTATGGTCATTTCAACAGAATGGGAAGAACTGGAACCCTCTAAGACTCTGGACCTGGCTACCAGCTTCACGCAAAAGACGATGAGATGAGGTCTAGATGTGTGAGGAAGGAGTGGAGGAGGCGATGGGCGGAAGAAGGCGAACCGTAGAAGTCTGCAGAGGCGGACTTAAATGGAAACAGGGTTGTGAGAGACGCCTAATGGTGTAAAGTCCTCGCAGTACTGCCACTACAAATACTGAAAAAGAAACGATACCATCAGAGGGTTAAGAGACCTTATCGTATTAATCAGGGGCAAGTTTCGTAAGCCATATCCCTTCGTAAACAAATAATTCCTTTAAATATGACTTTAGTCTTACGACGTATACTCTTCTGTTTTTACTTTAATGTTTATATCGATGATGGAACGCAATGATCAACACAATTATTGCGGCAGATTATAAATAAGAGATGTGATGACATAAATTGTGTGATCCGATTGATTTTCTCCTTAACCCTGGATTAAAGGCGCCCTACACCACCCATCATTACAGAGGCGTAGCTTGGCGGACTGCGTTGGGTAAAAATCAGGAAAATTTTCATTTTTCCTTCATCTCATTTTTACAATGGAACGCTTGATTTAATATGTTGAGCATGTTTGATATGAAATTACAAAACACATTTTAAAGGGTTTTATAGATGCACCTAAAGGACTTAACTCCCCCAACAGACACTTGCTGTCCATAAACGGGTTTTGAGAAGTGTCACGCAACCTTTGTTATGATCGCCATCGTTTCATTATGATTGTTAAATATTCAGAAGAAATCTTAAATACTACAAGACAAGAATTTTGAACTCATTATTTACAATGTTACCCAATAAATTACCAAAAAGATCACTGACGTGACTGCAAAGGCGTAGTCTATTGGACGACGCGTGTTACAATGACGTATTTCGTAAATTGGACGCGCTCAACGATACGTGCATGTCATTGATTAGTCACACAATGAAGGTACATAGTGTTTCAGAGTCGGGGGGTGATGGGTAGGGATGGGGGAAGCTTTCGGTATGAGGTGCGTCGTCTGACAGACGATGCCTTTACAATCTGCGTTGAAAATGACGAGACTCCTGCATTGGACAAGCGTCGTGTGCCAGAAAGGTGAATGAGAATTAGGAGCAAGGAAAACATTAAAGGGATAACTTTGTTTTTGATACGGTTGTTCCATTTAATACATTTTATTTCTTCCCTTCTTTACGTTCTCCTTTTGCCGAAACCTGATGTTTAATGGACCGTGTTACGAGCGTGTGTTACTCGAGATTGACCGCTAGTTTCTATACCTACATATATCAAATCCCTTTTGCTCTTTTTCTTCCTTGCAAAGCTCGCCCTTCTTATATATACTCCACATAATATTTCATTGACTTGTTCTTGCTTTCAATATGCCGGGCACCTCGGCCGTCTTTCTTTAAAAGAAACGAAGAATTTATCCAAAAAAATCTGTAAGAGTAAAAACGGGATTGAGAGCTTTTCCGTTTCCGGCAGTTTACATTTCAACATCAATCTTCCTCGACGAGCAGCTGCGTGTGTGAGAGTACGCCCTGCACGTTATTTAAAACGAGCGGTAGGAAAACTCCCCATTTAGGTCATGTGGCAAGAAACATGGCGGAAGAATATATTTTCTGGAAGTAACTTGGCAGCTTCTCCGGCCGCTCTCGCGTGTTATTATGCAGCGTGGGTGAGCTGAATGCTAAGTGACTGGCTTGGCAGAAGTCTATGTTGATAAACGAGGAGTGGCCAGCGAACGACACTCGATTGTCCAGAGAAGGAGCTCTGTCTAACGAGAAAGTACAAAGAGGCGTTATGCGAATCATGTATCTCTGTGTAACGGGCACAAAAAGTCCAACGGATAGTGACAATCATTTTGCCCTCACTCACTCACCTGCTGTAAGATAATTAAACGTCTTTTCCTTTTTGTTTGAACAAGTTCTTCGATTATGTTCCATATGTTTTTTTAAATGTACAATCTTCATTTATTTTATTGCTAAAGAGATATTTTACACATAGTGTTCAATACTTTTTAATAGTATTTGTAAAAAGATAAACTTCTAAAGTATTCAATTCTATTTTGCTAAAAAAATATTTTAAAGGTTTACCATTATCTTGCAGTGAGGTGCAGAATTATGTGAATTTATTTTTGTTAACACTGTTAGTTATACTATGATGTATTATGATAATATTATGAACATTCGATAAATTTTCTTCTTGTTTATAAATCTATAAATATGGTGTATTATTAAGAACTCTAATAATATTAATAATAATAATAAAATTAACAAAAATGATAATGATAATGAAGGGAATCTAATTGTTTTCTTGCCCTTACTTCATAAGAAGAGAACATATTGTAACCATACGCCGGAAAGCTGCGAAGTTTTGACAGGAAATTGGATAAATATTCTTCCTTTACATAATAAATTACTTCCCCTAACACGAATAGACAGGATACATGTTATTTGAGTCCTTGATACCAAAAAATCAATTGATAGCGAAACGTCTGTCTGCCCGTCTGTTCGTCTGTGATCGACGGTAGTCAATCGTCAGACCGTTCACACGATTTCCTCCAAAATTAAAATTCCCGGATCAATTAAAAAACAACTCCAGGCCCTAGGAGGTTCAAACGGATATTTCGATTTTTGGAAATATTTTGAATCCTCAACATTTTAAATATTTTCTGGAAACTGATTCCAAAATTTTCCCGTATACGCACGTATATACGGAGTAATATACCCAAAACAGAAGAAATTATGTAATGCTGCGGAAAATAGATTTCGAGATTTCAATGGTAATATCCGATTTGGGGTCCCTTGAGACCGAAAATGTGTTTTTTGCAAAACGTCCGTCCGTCTGGCTGTGCATCCGTCTGTCAGTCAGTGAACACCACTAGCGCCTGAACTACACGAATGATTTTTTCCAAAATGGATATTCCCTGGACGATTTAGCTCTACTCCAGACGCCGCGCGTTTGGAAAATTTTCTTCAAAAATTGAGTGTACTTAATATGAAGCCTCCTCGACATTTTCAAAACTTTCTCAAAAACCGCTCCAAATTTTTTCTTTGAATTTCTTGTAAGAATAGAGTAAACTACACCTATAAAGGTGGCATAGGTCCGATTTTCAAGGTAAACTCTGAATTTTTTGAAAATTGCAAGAGCTTATTTTTTTCGCGTCTTCCTGCATCTACAAAATTAAAGATAGAGGTTTTTCCTTTTTATAAAGCGTGTTGTCCATAATGAGTTTTTTCATTAATGAGACGTTTATTTTTTTAATTTTTAGCAGTTTCCGTGCAATATTGCGTGCAATATTTTCAATTAAAAAAAGTACAAAATTCAAGATTTTTTAAAAAGAGCTCAACCTTTTTTCTTTAAACTTATGGAAGCGGTAGTGCTAAACGTACTCAATAAGATGAATAGACGCCATATTGCTCTATTCTCTTGTTTTTTACAAAATTACAAGAATGTAATTTTTTGGACTTTTTTATCACGTCGTTAATATTTTCGTAAGCGGCAATTTCTTCACATTATTATATTTATGAGTACATGTGCTCTAAATAATGTTATATAAAGTTTCCGTTGTGTGGGAAAAGTAGCAAAAAATTCCGCATTTTCAGAAACGCTCCACCGCCATTTACTCAAAAACAGCTCCAATTTTTTTCTTCAAATTTTTGCAATGGGTATTACTAATTTCTCTTTTTAATATGGCCAAAAGTTTATTTCGGGGTATATTATTTGGTATTTCGAAAATTACACAAATGTACTTATTTGAAAGATTTCTCACGCTGTTGATATGTACATTTGCTGCAATTTGATAACATTATTTTGTTTGTGAGTTAAAATCCTACAAATTGCTTTAAACGACATTAAACATATTTAGAAATTTCAACTTTTCTGTGAAAAAGAGCTTCAAATTTACAATAGCGCATTGGCCCCTATTTTTCAAAAACATCTCCAAATGTTTTAAAGGAAATTGCCATTTCGGACGAAATTTTACTGTTCTTTGATATCCATAAAATAATATTTCCGTTCTACAATTAGAAAACGGAAAAATTAAGAAAACTTAAGAAAAAAATATACATGGGCGGCAAAAGATGGTAGCTGGCAACAGAATGTTGCAATTCCAAATAGCTAGCCGACACCAAAGGAAATAGAAAACTAATACGCGAAAGACTGTACCATTTTGTAGTTTGATTAAACTTTGTCTTATTATGGTGTAAGGGACATTGTTAGAGAATATTTATTGGCCTCTTCCTATAAACTACTATATTGAAGATATATCGTATTCTTGTTGAAATCTGTTCAATAATGAGAGATCTTGAAACAAGATCATGCCAATGCTCGAAAGTACGAGTCGTTTTTGCATAATAGTACATGAAATGTAGGCAATTATAATATTTACTTTCTTGCCCTACTAACGTTACAAGAGATTACGTGATTAAAAATATTGTAATCGTACGCCGAAAAACGGCGAGTTTTCGACATAAAAACTCTTATTGCCGGGACCTGGTAACGAAAAAGTGGATAAATCTAGTTGCTAAATTTAGAAAAAAATCCTCTAACACGTAGCGTAGCCAGAATTACTTCTATGTGCGTCCTTGATTTCGAAAAAGGAATGACAGTACGTCTGTCCTGTGCACAACGCCAGCATATAAACCGTTCAGACGATTTTGTACAAAATTGATATTTCCCAGTCGTTCTAACTTATGTTATAGCTCGTTGAAACTGATATTTTAATTTGGCTGGTACTTCACATAAAGCGCCTTGGACATTTTCCAAATTTTCAAAGCAATGGCTCTATCGTTTTTTATTAAATTTTGTTGTTGGATAGTACAAAGAAAGTTTAAGAGTATAATGCAGGTCTCATGTTCGTTGGAAACCCTGATATTTTTGACAATTCCAAATGTTCAAAATTTTTTTGGAATCTTTCTACAACTCCCAATTGCGAAGATAAAAATTCCCTGAAAGAAATCTTATCCTTTAAGATATATTTTGAAATAATATAAATAATATGTAAAATTTTTCGAAAATTTGAGTATTTTTTGCGCAATTTTGCGTGAAAATACGGGCGAGAAAGTCCGCGCTGCGCAGCACCACTAGTTCCTTCGCTCTTCGGTGCTTTTCTCTGACCTGATGGTCCCTTCCGCCGGAACACGCTGTCCCACACCGCCGCACAACCAAGTCTCCCAGCCACGGCGGCCACCGAAGCCCGGGCAGGGCGACGACAACGACCGAAAGAGCGCGCCGTTTGGCACCGGGCGAGGCGCGCGCCGCGCGGAAAAAGGAGGAGAACTGCCGCATTACCTGCAAACGGAACCTAAAAGACATTTCCCCTCCCCTCCCCTCCCCGGCGTCACAATAACTCCCACTTTGCCTCTTTGCTCGGAGCCCCAACGGCCGGGCAGAGCACCAGATGTTTCCGATGCATCGGCGACACACCGCCGCCGAGACAACGGGCAAACAGCCGGCGACGAGAAAAAAAAAAAGATCGCGCGGCGTTTCCCCCGCTTCCTTTCGCGGTGTCTGCTGCGCGCGCGGCGCGGCACAGTGGCCGGAAGCGGCGCTGCGAGGCGTTTTGTTCGTCGCCTTAACCCTGGATTACAAAGGCGCGCGCAGGCAGGCTGCTCTGGGTTCAAATGAACAAAAACAATTTTTACAAGAACACTAAATTTAAAGGATTGATTATGTAAGATATGAAGTTTGGTAAAGAGTTTTGTGTATTCCAACATTATAAAAGAACCTGTTCTGTTGCAAGAAATCGTTCATAATCTGGCATTTTAAGACACAAATGATGACGTCTCAGAATCTACGTCACGAATGATTGCGTCATCACACATTCAGCCAATCGTAGCGAGAGAATCGGGGAGAGGTACAGCTAAACGGAACAGCTGACCACCGTTTACTCGCACGATGTGAAATACTCGAGTCGTCACAAGGAAGTTGTTTCGCAACTTTAAGTTTTATTCTCTTATAAATGTATAATGCTGTTATACAAAAATATATAGTATGCAACTTCTTTATAATGTTGCTTTATTACATTCGTACAAATTTGAAAACTCGCTCCGAAAGTCGCTCGTTTTCAAAATAATCATGCACCAAAGCTAAACAGTATAAACTAATTGCATAAACTACTATTACAGACACACCTAATTGAGTTGACTCTCACAGCAGCCCCTTGGTGGCGCCCAAGGCGTTTGAGAAGCGTCATGGGACCTTTGATAAGGTCGCCATCGTCCCATAATGATTGATTAATGTTCAGGACAACACTTAAATTCTACAAGACAAGGTAATCATTATTCATTATCATATTCATAATTCACGTATTAGAGAACATAGAATCAAAAACAGCTGACAATTACAAAGGCGTAGTCTAATGAACGACGCGTGTCGGCGTACATCAGAAATAGGCCCGCGCACAACGATACATGTATTTCACTGTGTAGTCGCACAGTGAAGCTACACAGTTTCAGAAACGGGGAGTGAGAAGAAGGGGATAGAGGAAGCTCTTGGCACTAGTTGCGCGGTCTGACAGACGACGCCTTTGTTTGTCGTCTTAATTGAAGATAAACTCGCTGTTGATGCCTTCAGTTCCGCGGACGGAAAGTGGGTCCTTGGGGAACACCGCGGAAGCTCGGCCAGCGGTTCCTTCGAGGATTGTTTGCTTTTACCTGTTGTTCTTTTTACTTTCTCGCCTTACTATGTACTTCCGTAAAATAGTGGGTTATTGTAATATTATGGACAAATTGGCATTTTTCGACAAATTTTGTTTCTAAATGTACAATTTATTATGTTGTGTAGCTAGAATCAACGTTTCTTGGGTTCTTAATACCGAAAAAATGCTTTTATCAGCCCAAGTCTCTCTGTCCGTATGTGGTTAACGCTCGCTCCTAAATAGTTCCGACAATCTTATTCAAAATTGATATTCCT
>BOPP01000045.1:1525188-1537522 GCA_017312745.1 Gryllus bimaculatus
ACCCCTCTGTCGATCTTCCTCTCGGTTAATCTCGTGCACACCAACTTAATAACCTGTCCGCCTACCCCAATACTCACCCATCGGCTTATGCTGCCGCATTCGCACCAACTTAATTGCCCGCCCGCTAAACCCACCCCACAAGCACTTACCCGTTCACACACACACACAAAACACTGTCCATCCCGCCCTCTATCTTCCTGCGCTACCTATAACCATTTACACGCAAATCCGTTTAACTGCCCACCTGTAAACTTTTTTAGCCTCTGAAAATCACCCGTCAACACGCTTACCTACCCATCAACCCATTCTCTAATCCTCACACATCCTTTCCACCCGCTTACCCAACTGCTCACCCATTAGCGTACACTAGCTTACTCACCCACCCGCTAGCTTCTCATCCACCGAATTAACAGCCCGTCTCCCCACAAAGGGTTGGCGGGTACGCCAACCCTTTTAATTGTACGCTGTCCCGGCTATCAATTCGCCGTCCCCCTCCTTGTCCCCGCGCGCAGGTGGGCTCAGCCCATATCAAAGAACGAGCCTCCACGCGCCCTTCTTGCGGCCCACCTGCCCAGCCCTGCCCCTGCCGCTGCGACTGCGGCGAGGCAGCTTCTGTCCTCCCAGGCCTTGGCGATCGCCTGCCCCCTGCTTTCGTCTGCGCGAGATCCGCTCAAAGGCGAGTGGGCACGTGTAGACGCTTGCTTACGGCGCGGATTGAGGGGGAAATGAAATGGAAAGGGTTCCTATTGGACACACTCGTGTGGTTTACGGGGTGTTGGAACTTACGCGCTTCACAAGAAAGAGAGCTGAGAAATTAGTTAACAGAATAATGACAAGTGTAAATTTTTAGAAGGCATGTTAATATATCACCTTTTAGTCTTGCTCCATTTAAAAACTGAATAACGTTTATGTTCTAATTGTTTCATTGGATATTTTGATAAAACCTCCTGATCTCTTATTTGTAGCTGTGTGCACTCCAAGAAATTCTACCTTACATTTTATTTCCGTCCAAATATTCCGTCCAGAGAACAGACTTTGCAGGCGCTTCTTTTCTCGAGGGTTTATGTAACATCCTTGCCGTAAATACGTCGTGTATTGTTTCTAGACTTGAAGCTACAGACCTGTCGCTTCGTGAGCTGGAAGTCATACTTTTGCGGTCTTACTTGACGCGCACCTCTCGCGGGCCGCGACCAAACGCTGGAGATACGAAGCAGTCCTTCTTCAGGGCACGGGAGCGGAACGGGTCGCAGGAGCGAAGAATAATCCTACAAAGAGGGGCGCAAACGCCTTAGCACACAACTGCATCTACGAACAAATACATACAACATTACCAGTTCGTCAGTTGTTGGTTAGCTGGTTGTTACTGAATCAGGGCGTGTCAACTACTGAGGGCATTAATACCATAAGTGTAGTGCACGTTTCTTCCTCGGAAGGTGGCTGTGATCTTGCCCTGCTGGATGGCGAGATCCGGTACCTTCCGCAAGTGGGGTTTCCCTCAACCCCGTATCTCCCACCAGGCGGGACAAGCTCTAAACTACCAACCGGTCTTCTGGCATGTGAGGTACTGCATGTGAGATACTGCATGTAAATGTAAGAGTGCGTAAGGGGTGCAAATAGAACACGGAAGAGGTAGGAAAGATCGTGCGCCGTCCGTGGCCCGTTTTTAGAGTACTGTTTGTTATACTCTGGCCTTCACCTGCTTATCGGAGAAACCACGGAAAACTACCAATCAGAGTAGCCGTTCTCTAGAATTCTCCTCCAGACAGCAACTAAATTCGTTCTAGCTGACAAGCTAGGGTCGGAAATCCTGCCACAGTCTGCACTCGAATTAGGAGGCACTGCAGTGGCATCAGTTGATGCAATGAACCACTTCTCCTGGTGTGGCTGATTAGCAAACCTAGTAACCAAGAGTTTTGGAATTTACAGACAATTTTACAAATCACGCATTACCTATGATAATTTTTAGTGCATATTTTCAAGAACTAAAAGTATTTTCTCATACAAATTATTGCCGTTTATATATTTCTAATGCGACTTATTAGCTTATTAGATTAACATTATTAGAAGATGTTCACAATTAAGAATTTTAAGTTACTATTTGAGAACTCATATTTAGCTCTCTCCAGACCAGAAATAACTCGTGTATGTAATAACATAGAATAGAAAGCGTGATAATTACATGTAAATATATTGAAGAAAAACAAATACAGAGCATGTGTGAATAATATAAAGTAAATAGGCAAAAATAATATCGCAGTAAAACGGAAGGAAGACAATAGTAGCAAGTATAAGTACTCGTAATAGTCGAAAACAATGAGTCATCGTAGATTATTCACATCTAAAATTTTATTCAAGTGCAAAAGAGGTTAAGATGTTTTATTAGTATTCAACTGTCTGTATTAATAAGAGCTTTGGAAAAATAATACAAAGTATTCAAGGAAGTAGTAACGACTAGCGTATAAAAAGATTTATCAGTTGCATCTAATTAACACTAATTAACTAGTAGTTCATGAATTTCTTTCAGTTGCGTTTGTTCATTGTTTTGTGAACTTGTTTTTGCGGATGGCAAGACATTTAAACTGTCACAAATTTATCGCTGATTCGACTTCATCCTCCTCGTCATCAAGGCACCGGCTCTTGCTCACCTCGCGCCGGAATAGCTCGGACTTGGCGCTCGCGCGTGGGAGGCAGAAGAGAGCTCGCGGCGCGGCGCGGCGTCTATTAAAACTTGCCGCAGGCGGAGGAAATTCCATTAACGAATCTTTTGTCCGCCCGATAATTGTTGCATTCTCGCCGGCGCGGGGGAAAGAGTGGGCGTAATTGCATTCCATTAACTTCATGAAGCAACGCGGTGAGCGCCAAAACAACGAGCGAACTGCATCGCTGCAGGAGGCCACGTCTTAATAAGTACGAGATAATGCCTGAAGGGGCCGCGAGGGAAAAACCATCTGCTCCCAATTGAAAAGTGGGCTTTCACTCTGTTCCCCTTAATGGACGTACTGCCTCGCAAGGAAGTGCACGGGATGCGATATCTGATTAAACGCCTGCTGCGTGAAATGAAGTGATTTCATAGTGATATACACTAGTAGTGTATGTGTATACCCACACACACACACACACGGGATGTATATCACAGGGAGGAAACAACGACTCTTTGAAAATAAGCTTGAGCCAATTTTAAGCATATTTGACAAATAAACTCTTTCCATATTTCGAATGATTGAGAAGCTATTGTATGCTGTTATAACATCACTTGCTATTTTACAAAGCTTTGGCAGATGAAATTCTCTCGAAAACAATGTTAAGATTTGTGAAAATATTTTCGTTGCCACAAGAAATTCTTTGAGATCTAGGGGCAGTATTAGCTTCTCGTGGTGCGATCCTGGGTTCGATTCCCGGTCAGGGCAAGAAAGAGTTGTTGCTTTCCTTTAAAATCGTTTCAGATTCTCTATCTGTGCGTCGATCACTCGCAAATTTGCGAAAATTTGAATTTGAAGAGAATTCGTCATGTTGGCCACATGTCTCACTTACCACCCTAGCGTGGGAATTCAATAGAACGTGCGATACCGTTAACTGGACGGCAAAGCCGCAAAATCCCAAAATGCCGAATAAATAGTAGAAGGATTTCTTTGAGTAACAGAACTGATGATAATCATATGCTGATAATGTTTTTTTTGATAAAGCTAATTGGATTGTCACTACAATATGAACGCTGTGTTGTCGTCACTACAACAATGAAGGTCGTAAATATCATGATGAAAGACCACAGCCGGGGTGTATATCCAACCAGATTCAATTCAAAAACAACTTCCAGATGAGATGGTAAAACAAGTCCCCCTACAAAATGACATATGAGTTTTTGCACTATAACTCTAACATAAAAGTAAATTTTTTAAAAAGGTTTCTTAGACCCGTCCTACCACACACACCCTTCTACACCCCAAAAAGGTTTTTTTTCAACTTTATTTTTTTGTTCCCTTAACACTATTTTATTTGATTGAAAAATAAGAAAATAATTTATGATATCGGAAAAATATTTTTGGTATTTTCTCAGCTCCAAATTCAAATATATAAAAAAATTTTTTGAAAAACAATAACAAGCATTTTTTACTATCTTTTAACCCTGTAACAGAGATTTAAAGGGGGGGAAACTGTAAATATGGTGTTTATTTTTTAAATTACAGCCAAGCAGTTGAAAAATTCTACAACCGTATGTGTTTTGAAAGGAAATTTTGAGAAATTTTTTTGATCCTGTTCCAAGGTTTTAAGGCACAGAAAAAAATCTTTTTAAAAACATATTTTGTGTTATACTCGTAATTCGCCACTCAGAACATACCAAAAATGTTTTTCTGAAAGTATAAAATATTTTCGTATTTTACATATTTTTTCAGTCAGATAAAATGGTGTTAAATTGACGAAAGAAAAAATTAAAAGCGGAAAAACAGGTTTTAGGCTGCTGAGGGCTATAGGGGGTGGGAGATAAGGTGGGTTAAATGGGGTGGGGTAAAAAGGGTGGGGGCTAAGAAACTTATTTTTATTTGAGAGATGTAGTGTAACTACTCATATGCTATTTGATTTAGGGTAACGTTTTACCTTATTACCCGAGGGGATCCTTTACTCATCTTCTGTTTCTCTTTTCTGAGGAATCTACAAAAATAACTCTTTTTTTCAACTTCACAAACTGTGGAATTTCATTTTCTGGTGATTTGAAAAGATCAATGCTTTTAATATTCTTCTGATAAATGTGATTTCTTCATGAAAAGAGCTCCTATGCAAAAAAGTAAAGAATTTTCATTGGAAAAAGGAGTATCACGCCAATAGATAAAAATAATATTGGATGACTTTAACTATTAGATGCATTTTTATTCTACCTAGGTTTTCTACATATTTTTGTTAACTTTTGAATTAGTAAAAGTGATGTAATAAAGAAATGAACTTTGTAGTTCATATCTGATATATTTTAAGAAATAAGATGTGACTATCTGACACTTCCGTCTGGGTTGTGTTTAAAAGCAGTCATTTACACATTTCTAAGAACCAGAAACAAACCGCATTAGCAGTAATAACGCATGAATCTCAATGAATGATCTGTAAACGTGATAACAAAGTCTTAAGATAAGAAAGTGTAATTAAGTGAATGTGAATAAGTTAAAATTTTCTCATAGAGAATATCTCGTTAAATAAATTCTTAATTTTATAAAATTTCCAACATTATTTTATAAATTTTCTCTCTAGAAATCGTGGTGAGCTATTCTTTGAGTTCAAGATACCACTCTAGCCTTTTCAAATAACAAATAAACGCCGTAGACAAAAATATATTCATTATGTTTTCGTTTAATTTATTTTTTTATAATCCTTCTCACAACTATTTCCCTGCTGATAATTGCATGAAATTAACTGCCGCCTTCCACGATCTCTTCCCCCCAGCTGCTCCCAGCTGCCCCTCGCGCGCCGCTATGGCGCGTGAATATTGATGCCCCTGATCCACTTCATTGGCTGCGCGTGTCTGCGCGCGGACAGCTGAGGAACGCGCTGCCTGCCTCCCCTTTGGCTCCTCGATTCTCCTCGCATTTCGCCCGGCGTTTGTTTTAGCCTCCCCTCTTCACTTCCTCAGCCTTTGACGCCGTCGGCAGTCGCTGGGCGAATTCCCCGCAGCTGTAAAGAACACGTTTTGCTGAAAATGGATTTGGTTTTCATGAAAAAGAAGTTGGGTTAGTTATGGAAAGTTAATACAAGAGTAGAGAAAAGAAGTTTTGCATATGTTTAACAGTTTTTGCTAAATAAAATATTCCTTTTCACATAGTATTTTTGCTTTTGCTTTCACAGTTTATAAACTATCGTTAACATTGTGATTACTGTTTGTCAAGAATTATTTCAAAAAATACAAAAATTGAAATTGTTAATTTTTTATTTAACTGATAGAAGAAACAGTAAATTAGTCATTAAGTCATTTAAAATAAGGAATTCAATAGTTTAGCATTTTATTTATTTACTTATTTATTTATTGAAAGCTTATCCGATTTTTTAGATGGCTCCCGGTAGGGGATGAGGATTGTTGGTACACGCATACTGTCTTGAATAAAGTACGCTCTTGCGTAAAAAGAGTTTTAACTAAACTATCCATAGAAAAAATTAATGTGGGTCCTTGCATTTAAATTACTATTGCACTGCATGTTTCTGGTTCGTAGAGCTACCCTCATTTAAGCTGCCTTTCCCCGTTACAACATAACCGAAATCGCGAAATAAGCCTCTTCGCGTGTAGTTTAAAAACATAAAACAGAGCTGCCGTGGCGTAGTTTCCCACGCGCCGCGAATAAGCCGCTCATTCACACGTGCTATTTCCCCTATTGCGCGCGCCCAGTGGAAGCGGGCGGTTTGCGCTTCGTGTAAATCCCGAGCCGGTTCCGGGGCCGGCAGTCAATGCAGCCCACAGCCCATGGAGGCCGCCCCCGCCTCCCGCCGCACAGTGCTCCTGCACAAACAGCGCTTCCTACCTCGTTTCCTGCGCCCGCAGCACTCCCCGCCCCGCCCCGCTCCGCGGCGCCACAATACGCAAATAATTATGCCGTGTGGCGGACCTTGCGGAGCGCCAAGGCGCGGTCGGGCAGATGGGGCGGGCGCGAAGGAAGGAAGCAAAGGGAGGCGAAATTGACAAGGATCGCAGCGGACAAAGCTCGCTAATACTACCGGCAGAGGTGGCTCAGGGCAGCAGCTGCTGCCGCTGCAACGCCCCGCAAGGGAGACCCTAGGAGGGGTTAGAAGGGCGTTGCTGGCGGATTTGGATCACAGGCTGGAGAGCTAGGTCGAATTCACAGGCCGAGGAATGTACCTACAGGAGGGGGAATTCTTGGCAAGCCCTTGGGGCTGCACCTCGGAACATATCAAGTACTACACTTACAGAACTAATTACTATAGTAGTTAACCCCCCCCGCCAAATCACAAAATAATCAGTCAGTCAAAGAACCCGTTAAAAAACCCTCATCATATTTCTTTTTTAAAATTCATGTGAAACAGTGGATGTCAATTCTTCAATATTAATGCATTTACATATATATTTCAGTTATTCTTTTAAATCATTTTTCAGAAACTAGTAAACTACGGTAGACCGTTACGTAGAAAGCGAACAGTACTACATCAAGTTCTCCAAAGGTTCCTTGAGAGGTTTGCAAAGTTAATATATTCAAATATTAATTTTATACTTTTCATATTCTTATTGGGAAATATCCTATCTCTTTCGTCAGAAATCAATTACAGGTATGTTTGGAGGCATATTCTATATTTATACATACATAATAGGTAAACTATTTTCTCCAAATGACAAACAAGGGCACTTGACAATGGCTGGAATATTTGCAAGTTTGGGGCGGTGGCAACTCTTTGCAAATAACGGACGTCGTCGTTTGTGGAAGTAAATTGTATAATCAGCCGAGGCTGTTATTTTGTTATTGGCTGTGTGTCGTTCAAAGTTATCGTAATACCATCTTAGTATAAGATATATTACACCATACAACAAGTACACATACGCCACATTTTTTTAAAATGAATCTTGGATTGTTGTTAACGAACGATGGCCGTTAAAATCCATAACGGATGCTGGCCATTAAGAGGGCCTTTTTATCCCGCGACAAGGTTGCGTAATGTCGATGTAACGGTACCAGTATACGAAGAGTATCGTTCCGCTTCCGATACAGGAGGTCCACGAATTCCCAGGGCAGCGAGTGCCCGACCAAGGTCGCGCACAGCTGCGGCCGCGGCGGGCGCTTGGGCAACGGCACCTTGGGGCGCGGGCCTCGGGCAGGAGCCGAAGGCAGCGGGGGCGGGCAGTGCCGGGGGGAGCGTGAACTGCGCGGGGCGTGGCGGGCGGGGCGGGGCGAGTGCGAGAGGTGCACGGGTGGAGGGGAGAAGGACGGGGCGGCGGGCGGGGCCGGAAGTGTGACAGCCGCCAACACCCAGAACGCGAAAGCGGATTTCCACGCTCATTGTAGCGGCGCGGCCTTTCACAAACAAAATGACTATCAATAGCCGCCCGCGCGCTCGCAGCGCTCGCAGCGCGCGCAGCGGCGCCGCGCAGAACGACGCTCGCGGGCGCCGAGGGCTGGGCGAGTAATAATGCCCTTTTACTCCCCTTATAATGCGACCCTCGCGCCCTCGCCTCGCCCCGCCCCGCCATGAGTTCCTTCTATCTTCTTCTTTCCTTCCCATTAAGTTTGAATCGCTTGCGGTTCTGTTCCGGGGTATTATTACAAGGGCATAAATCATTAGGCGGCGCAAATAAATGATATCGGAATGTATGTTGGGTGCTTCCCCGCCAGATCACGTGGCGCCGCCGCGGAGGCGATCGCCTTTCATCGCGGGCGGCGGCGCGCCCTCCTCCTGCGCGCAATTAGTATTATTCCGCCGCACATTATTAGCGGGATTGGGGGCGGAGGAGGCGGGGGGCGGGAGAGAGAGCGCGCGGCGCCAGAGGTGGGTGCGCGAAGCAAAAATGAAGGAGGAGGAGAAGGGCGAAGGGAACGGCGACGAAAAGACATCGGATTCCATTCATATAAACTTTGTTTGGTGGAAATTCTTCGGAAAGTTGCGGCGAAGAGGGTTTTGGCCGGGCGGAGGGGAGAGAAGAGAAGGGGTGGAGGGATGTGGAGAGGGGGACAGATGAGACGACACCCCAAAAGGACAAAGTCAACCACGATTTCGGGGTAATATGTTGGAGACTCGCTGCCGTCTCGCCGCTGCGGTCGATTGAGGGAGCGGAAAGAAAATTCAGGTCTTCCTCCGGAACGTGCCCGCTCTCATTTTGTGCATTTTTGACTTTCGACTTCATGAAAGATATATGGATTAGATTTTGCAATTGAAAAGAAATTCGTGCGCTATACAAGACATTTTCAGTAATGTGTCGAATAATAGTGACCTTCTTTATCACGCGCCTCTTGAATTTACAGGAACAATTTGCTCCATCGAAAGCAGGACCACCCCAAACAAAACGAGAACTGCGCATGAGCAGAAAATGCAAATTTGTTGAAGTTTTCTAAATGAATTCGTAGCTTGGTCTTCCGAAATTGTCCTTGGCCATTGCAAGTTTTTAATTATATTAGAAAGGCAATTACACAAATAATATTTTTCAAAAGCATTCGATAATTAGGTGAAATTAATATTTTTAACAAGAGAAATGAGGAGAGTTAGTAAGGGAGCAAGATGAGGAGACATCTATGCTTAATGAACACTTTAAGACAGCTCGTGTTTTTTCATCATGTAAATAAAATGTTTATTAAATCGCCTAACAATAAATCAAACTATACTTTTTTTAGTATAAACGCATACATATTCTTAATTTTTGTTTAATGGGGCCGTAATATTAGATTCTGCTTTTCTGTACTACTGAGACTAAAATGGTTCGCATATGAACGTACTTTCAGTAGTTTTATATTGACAAAAACAATTTTTGTGTAATGAATTCTAGAAACAAATTAAAATTTTACAGTTTTTTATTAATTTGTTTTAGATATTTCCTCTTGTAGCCCTATGGTCCAGTTTCCATTACCAGTGGTATTTAGCTTCCGATTACAGCAGAAATCAGCTAATAAATTGTGTGACCATCTCCCTTTGTAACCTTTTCCATGTATGTTATCTGTTGTTGAAACCGTTACCCTTGTTTATCAGAAACAGAGCCAAGGTTAGAGAGAAATAATTTTAAATTCGAGAGTAAGAAATATATTTTCGAAGACATATTACATCCCATGACTTGATACGTTGAAATCACGCGATTTACGAGGGTAGAACAATTTGAAGCTCAAATGGTTACCCAAAAAATGAATATGAATAGCCGTCAATCTTCCTATCGTATTCTACCCTAATGCTTTAATACAATTTTTTTTTGTTGGTACAATAAACTCGCTTACCACTTATAGAAAAGAATAAAGAAAATTTAATTTGAAGTTTTCTGTACTAGATTTTTGACCTTTGCTCTAGAAGATTGTTATCTTGATCATAATGGTTGAGCTTCCTTGTTCAATGCTCCAGTGTGTCAGGGTCTATCTCGAGCTAAATAATTTAATTCTGTCAGTGTGTTGCTCTCCGCCTGAATGTCAGTCTTCCTCACTAAAAATTGCTTCTTCCTGGGGATTATTTTTCTTTCTTTCTTTATTTTTTATTCTTCCTTCCTTCCTTTTCTTTCTTTCTTTCTTTCTTTCTTTCTTTCTTTCTTTCTTTCTTTTCTTTCTTTTCTTTCTTTTCTTTCTTTTCTTTCTTTCCTTTCTTTCCTTTCTTTTCTTTCTTTTCTTTCTTTTCTTTCTTTTCTTTCTTTTCTTTCTTTTCTTTCTTTTCTTTCTTTCTTTCTTTTTTTCTGTCTTTTTCGACTGTCTACTACTTTAGAGGTGGCATAGGGATAGTCATCGTTTTCTACTGACCGAATTGCGGAAAGTACGTTTGGATATTGACAGAATGTTTTCATTTCGTGGAGAACTCCGTTGCGTTATTTAAACAACAGTGGCAAGTACTTAAGTGATCTTCGGGTTCTCTTCATATCGTGATCTCAGCGAATGGCATGGAGGAATGTGTACCCTGCAATCACTCGCGTAAATAAGATTCTGCTTTTGTGTAACTACTGAGACTAAAATGGTTTGCATTATGAACGTACTTTCAGTAGTTTTTTATTGACAAAAACAATTTTTGTGGTAATGAATTCTAAGAAACAAATTAAAATATTTGACATTTTTTATTAATTTGTTTTAGATATTTCTTCTTGTAGCCCATATGGTCCAGTTTTCCATTACCAGTGGTATTTAGCTTCCGATTACAGCAGAAATCAGCTAATAAATTGTGTTGACCATCTCCCTTTGTAACCTTTTCCATGTATGTTATCTGTTGTTGAAAACCGTTACCCTTGTTTATCAGTAAACAGAGCCAAGGTTAGAGAGAAAATAATTTTAAATTGGAGAGTAAGAAATAATATTTTCGAAGACATATTACATCCCATGACTTGATATGTTGAAATCACGCGATTTACGAGGGTAGAACAATTGTGAAGCTCAAATGGTTACCCAAAAAATGAATATGAATAGCCGTCAATCTTCTATCATATTCTACTCCAATGCTTTATTACAATTTTTTGTTGCGTACAAAATAAATCGCTTACCACTATATTATGAATAATAAAGAAAATTTAATTTGAAGTTTTTCATGTACTAGATTTTTGACCTTTGCTCTAGAGATTGTATCTTCATCATAAGCGTTGAGCTTCTTGCTTATGCTCAGTAGTCGTCTATCGTCTCCGCCATGCGTAAATAATTTAATTCTGTCAGTGTGTTGCTTCTCCGCCTGAATCGTCTTCCCCACTAAAAATTGCTTCTTCCTGGGGATTACTTTTCTGTGCTTTTATTATTTTTTTTCTTTCCTTCCTTCCTTTTCTTTTTTCTTTTCTTTCTTTTCTTTCTTTTCTTTCTTTCTTTCTTTTCTTTCTTCTTTCTTTCTTTTCTTTCTTTTATTCTTTTTCTTTTCTTTTCTTTTCTTCTTTTCTTGTTTTCTTTCTTTCTCTTTCTTTTTCTTTCTTTTCTTTCTTTCTTTTGTCTTTTCTTTCTTTCTTTCTTTTCTTTCTTTTTCTTTTCTTCTTTTCTTTCTTCTTTCTTTTCTTTACTTTTCTTTCTTCTTTCTTTTTTGTTCTTTTCTTTCTTTTTTTCTTTTCTTTCTTTCTTTTCTTCTTTCTTTCTTTCTTTCTTTTCTTTCTTTTCTTTCTTTCTTTTGTCTTTTCTTTTCTTCCTTTTCTTTCTTTCTTCTTTTCTTTCTTTCTTTTCTTTTCTTTCTTTTCTTTCTTTTCTTCTTTCTTTTCTTCTTTCTTTGTCTTTTCTTTCTTCCTTTTCTTTTCTTTCTTTCTTTTCTTTCTTTCTTTTTCTTTCTTTCTTTCTTTCTTTTTCTTTCTTTTTTTCGACTGACTACTACCTTTAGAGGTGGCATAGGGACAGTCATCGTTTTCTACTGACCGAATTGGCGAAAGGACGTTTGGATATTGATAGAATGTTTTTAGATTTCGTGGAGAACTCCGTTGCGTTATTTTAACAAACAGTGGACAAGTACTTAAGTGATCTTCGGATCTCTTCATATCGTGATCTCACGAATGGGCATGGAGAGATGTGGTACCCTGCAATCACTCGCGTAAATATCTGGAGCGTTTTTCTGGCAACACAAATGGAGAGTCACGGTTTGTTTCTGATCTGTCTTTTTTACGTTTCAAATACCATTAGTAAGCTTTTTTTACTCGCTTCTGCAGTTTTACTAACAGCGATTTCGTAGTGAAAACGTAATAAAGAGATGTGAATTTATATACCCCTAGGAGGTATATAGG
>BOPP01000045.1:1537547-1551584 GCA_017312745.1 Gryllus bimaculatus
AAATATCTTGAGGCGTTTTCTGCAACACAAATGGAGAGTCACGGTTTGTTCTGATCTGTCTTTTTTACGTTTCAAAATACCATTAGTAAGCTTTTTTTACTCGCTTTGCAGTTTTACTAACGCGATTTCGTAGTGAAAACGTAATAAAAAAGATGGAATTTATACCTCTAGGAGGTATACAGGAAACTATTTATTTTCGCGAATGGTATCAACATACAAACACGTAACGGAAAACTCACATTATGTTCTAGCGGATTAATATAAAAAAATTGTCCCACTGAGAACATGACATGAACACTTTCCACATGGAACAGAATTACTGGCGGTGAAGCCAGTCTACATCCTAACCGCGGGCGACACAATCCCTACCATTCAACGCTCTTCAAAACCTTTGAAAGGTACAATAAACACTAGTGTCACTCGCGTTTGCTATGCAGCAGTGTGCTGTTGTGGTGTTATACGTCAGAGAACGTCAATGCCGATGTAACGCACGAGGAAAAACAGCGCAATTCCGACCCGCGCTGAACTTTCAAACTCGAATTTCAGAAGTAAGGAAAGCGTTACAGGAGCAACAGGTGCTTGGGATTTCAGTTCTGTTTCTATTGAAATCTAACTTTATTTTTTTACGATTGTAATCCATAACAAGTTATACAATGCCCTAATACTAATACCCCTTCTACTTTGATTGATTATGTATTAGGATATCATTGTAGTCACGACCTTCTTTATGTATAAAAATTCACTTGGTGAATTATTTCGCGTGTTTATTTACACCTCACCGAGTTCCAAGACTAAGATTCCTCCTTCAACATTGTATTTTTTGTTTTCGATAAATTCATTTTCGTTTCCACTTTTGGTTATTTTTATTAATTTTTTAGTCATGTAGTTGATATCCTCATTATCATTCATGAACCATATATATATATAATATATATAATATATATATATATATATTATATATATTTATATAAAGAAAAAGTCTTTTCGGCAGTGGTAAATAAACGAAATATAAATTGCGTATACACCACAATCACAACCGATGCTGCGGAGTGTTATCCCCCTTTCACTTGTTCCCATCAAAAGCCCTTGATTCGTCTGGTGCGAAGAAACTTGTCCAAAAGATTAAAAAACTACTAGAGGAAATTTTTACACAGTTCTGGTAATATTCACTTAGGACGCTTTTTGGGTTTTATAAAACACAATATTTACATTTAAATTGTTTACATTTTAAAACTTTGAAAAAGTTGAAATTTTGGTAAATAGATAATAATAATAATTAATAATAATAATAAATAATAATAATAATAATAATAATAAGTAATGCGTGGTAAAGACAACCATTAGTACGCGAAGCCTAAAGGAATAAACATTTTATCTTCGAAAACTCCACTGCAGCTTTCGATTAGTGGTGAGGGCGAGCAACAAAACTGACCGCAGCCACGTTTGATTGGTTCCTGTTTAGGGCGTCAACCGATAGTGTTGGGAATGTTCCGGTGGGTAGCGGGAGGTGCTCTGAAACTGCGCGTCGGCTGCGCGAATTTCCCCCCGTGGGATCTCCCCGAGTGGGGCGCCGCCGCAGCCGACAAATTTTGTAATGTAGTGTGTGTAAATTGCTAGTGTGAGTGGAGCACATGCGGCGAGGAAGAGAAAGGAAAGTTCGCCGCGGCACGCGGAAGCGTGTGTTGGGGTACTGTCCTGCAACCACCTGATGATCTTGAAAAAAAAACAAAACCAGTCACCAGAGTTTCCAGGATGGCATTTGAAATCTGACGTAGCGCATAGATAGAAGGGAACCACATGCCACAGGTGGGATTCGAAACCCAGGACGTCCTTCATCGTGTGCGGTCGCTTGCGGAGAAAGCGGCAACGCAACGGGAAGTGGGAGAGGATCCGTGGCAGCCTGTGGCAGCGTTCTTTCCCCAAGGAATCAGGTTTCACGGTCGAGTTGGGCGCGGAGTCGAATTTCACGCTTGGGCCAGGGCTCAACCTGGGGGCGGGGGGGGCCGGGCCCAGAAGGAGGCCCAAGTTCCCCCTTCCCCCCACCTTTTTTTGGGGCGGGGGGGGCCCAAAACCTTCCTGCTCCCGGTACTTTTTTTTATTTTCAATTTTCGGAAAATTTTAAAGCGTTCAACGGGAATGAAGCCTGAGCTAATCTCTCGTCTAAACTATTTATTTTTGCGAATGGTATCAACATACAAACACGTAACGGAAAACTCACATTATGTTCTAGCTGATTAATATAAAAAAATTGTCCCACTGAGAACATGACATGAACACTTTCCACATGGAACAGAATTACTGCGGTGAAGTCAGTCTACATCCTAACCGGGGCGACACAATCCCTACCATTCAACGCCTCTCAAAACCTTGAAAGGTACATAAACACTAGTGTCACTCGCGTTTGCTATGCAGCAGTGTGCTGGTTGTGTGTTATGACGTCAGAGGAACGTCAGTAGCCGAGTAAACGCACGAGGAAAAACAGCGCAATTCCGACCTGCGCTGAACTTTCAAACTCGACATTTCAGAAGTAAGGAAAGCGTTACAGGAGCAACAGGTGCTTGGGATTTCAGTTGTGTTTCTATTGAAACCTAACTTTATTTTTTTACGATTGTAATCCATAACAATTAGTACAATGCCCTAATACTAATACCCCTTCTACTTGTATTGATTATGTTTAGGATATCATTGTAGTCACGACCTTCTTTTATGTATAAAAATTCACTTGGTTGAATTATTTCGCGTGTTTATTTACACCTCACCGAGTTCCAAGAACCATAGATTCCCTCCTTCAACATTGTATTTTGTTTTCGATAAATTCATTTTACGTTTCCACTTTTGGTTATTTTTATTAATTTTTTTGTCATGTAGTTTGATATCCTCATTATCATTCATGAACCATATATATATATATATATATATAATATATATATATATATATATATATATTTATATAAAGAAAAAGTCTTTTCGGCAGTGGTAAATAAACGAAAAATATAAATTGCGTATACACCACAATCACAACCGATGCTGCGGAGTGTATCCCCCTTTCACTTGTTCCCATCAAAAGCCCTTGATTCGTCTGGTGCGAAGAAACTTGGTCCAAAAGGATTAAAAACTACTAGAGGAAATTTTTACACAGTTCTGGTAATATTCACTTAGACGCTTTTTGGGGTTTTATGTACACAATATTTACATTTAAATTGTTACATTTTAAAACTTTGAAAAAGTTGAAATTTGGTAAATAGATAATAATAATAATAGTAATAATAATAATAATAATAATAATAATAATGCGTGATAAAGACAACCATTAGTACGCGAAGCCTAAAGGATAAACATTTATCTCGAAAACTCCACTGCAGCTTTCGATTAGTGGTGAGGCGAGCAACAAAACTGACCGCAGCCACGTTTGATTGGTTCCTGTTTAGGGCCATCAACCGATAGTGTTGGGAATGTTTCCGGTGGGTAGCGGGAGGTGGTCTGAACTGCGCGTCGGCTGCGCGAATTTCCCCCCTCGTGGGATCTCCCCGAGTGGGGCGCCGCCGCAGCCGACAAATTTTGCAATGTAGTGTGTGTAAATGCTAGTGTGAGTGGAGCACATGCGGCGAGGAAGAGAAAGGAAAGTTTGCGCGCGGCACGGGAAGCGTGTGTTGGGGTACTGTTCCTGCAACCACCTGATGATCTGAAAAAACAAAACCAGTCACCAGAGTTCTCCAGATGGCGTTTGAATCTGACGTAGCTGCATAGATAGAATGGAACCACTGCCACAGTGGGATTCGAACCCAGGACGTCCTTCATCGTGTGCGTCGCTGCGGAGAAAGCGGCAACGCACGGGACAGTGGAGAGGAATCCGTGGCAGCCTGTGGGCGCGTCTTTCCCCCAGAATCAAGTTTCACGTCGAGTTGGGGCCGCGATCGAATTTCACGCTTTGCAGGCTTCACCTGGCGGCGGCCGGAGAAGGAGGCAGTCCCTCACCTGAGGCGGCAACCTTCCTGCTCCCGGTACTTTTTTATTTTCAATTTTCGAAAATTTAAAGCGTTCAACGGAAATGAAGCCTGAGCTATTCTTTTAAGCGTTTCTTGTTTTATCAGTAAAATAATTAAAGAAAAACTGAAATAAAGAGCTCACATTTTATAAGAGATTTTATTTAAGTAAATATATGAAAATTCATAATTTGTAGTTTTGAAATGTTAACATTTTACAATTTTTGAAAATTGCAAAAGTTTGCTGTTGAGAATGACTGTAATTACATATTTTTTACCGTTATTCGTAGAGAAGAAGAAATATTCAGAAACTAGTGGTGCTATAAAAGCACATACTTTCTCGCATTGTTTCTCACTGCACCTCTATATTATACTACTACATAAACGGACCGGTAGGGCCTAAGTTAGAGTCCCAATGGTGGCAGATTTTCGACACTAGCTAGATAGCTAGGTCTAGTTCAGTCACTGTCTGCAGGAGAATTCTTGCGGCCAGCTGCTCTGATCGGCAGTTTTCTGTGGTTTTTCAGATCATGACTAGACGAATGCCGGAGCAGTACTCTAACAAAGGGACCGCTCGCGATCCTTCCTACCTCTTCTCCTATCCCCACTCTTTGCACACACACACACACACACACACACACTAACACGCACTGCACGTCCACACATGCCGGGGGACCGGTCGAGAGCTTACAGCTTGTCCCAGATGGGGCGGTGTCCTGCGAGTGAGGATACCTGGATGGTGAAAACCCCGCGGTATAAAGGTAGGTCGGCCCCGGATCTTACCATCCGAAAGATTACCGCCTCCTCTCGAGGAAAAACATGCTCTTCAGTTACACAAGAATGAGTGAACACTTCCAATGTGCTTTGAAAAGTTTCAAATAGCTATTGAGTTCTCGAGTACGCTAGAAGGTAACGACAAATCGACCTCTAATTAAACAATTAGGTCCATTATTCATGTTTCAATGTACGTTTTTTGTTTATTATAATCATAGCAAGCAATAGCAATTCTCAAGTAGCAATTCTCAAATATTCTCAAGTAAGGTACAGTAGGTTTGTACATTTTAATAAGAAATTCATAAATATTACATAGTAGGATGTCGAATGGATTCACTAATTGGTGTACTTTGTTTAATCTATAACATTCTGAACGCATCCCCGTGCTCAATGAGCTGTCCCTTACGAGGACAAAGTTAAAAAGAATTCGTGTCAATTTTGAGAAAATTTTGAAAATGTTTTTATGGCATCATACAGACTTAACCCTTCCTTAACATTCAACCTCTCCGTAAACCTTCAAGTAACTTAAGAAACAAAATAAACTTTTGAAAATCTCAAAGCCTGGATATAATCACTTTTGGATAAAATCAGTTCAACTCTTTAGGTGGTAGCGTTGACCTGATCAATCAACGTTTTGGTATCAAGGACCCACAAAAAAAGGCCTCTGGCTAGACCACGTGTTAGTTTTTTTCTATATCTAGCGAACTGACGAAAATGCACCGTTTTCCGGCACACCGAGAAAAAATTTAAAAAATTGAAGTAACTTTTTAGAAAATGTTTTGAGACTTTATAAAAAATACTTTCTAAAACCAAATATCAGTTTCAAATTCAGAAGTCTTCGAATTCCATTAAATTGTTCGAGGAGTATCAATTTTGAAGCAAATTGAACGGTTTTGCCGCTAGCTTTGACTACAGCAGGACGGGTGACTTCAGTGAACGTTGTCTTTTGCCGATTACCAATTCGGTAACCCACGTGACATTTATAGATTACGTCTTTTGTGTTGCAGCCATTCACACTTTCTCTAGCTACGCTACATGAAAATCGTCAGGCCTGTAATCGTATTAGCTGGGAAAACAAGAAGGAAGAGGAGGGAAAGAAAGGAGAGGAAAGGAAGGAGGGGCATCAAGATAAGGATAACGAGGGGAACGAGAAGGAAGAGGAATATGAGGAGAAAAGTAAGGAAAAGGAAATGTGCTGGAAGGAAGAAGAAGAGGAGGAAGAGAGAAACAAAAGGAAGGAAGAGGTAGAATAAAAACAACCCTGCAGCGTTAGCCCTTGTTTGCGGCCGCCGCGCTCAGGGCCCGGCATCGGTCCCAGCGCAGTGCTGCGCGCGGGGTGCCGGCCTGGAGGTCCGTTCCCAAGCAGCGCTGTCCCAGGCGACGCACGCAACGGGCATTTTCTGGCCTTCAGGTGCTGAAGGAGAGCTGCTGAGCGCAGGGGAAATGGTTTATTCATTGCTAGTGATTACAAGCGGGTCAACTGATAAGATCGCTAGTCCCGTAAGTGTAGCGCACGTTTTTCCTCAGAAGCTGGCTGTACGGCGAGATCCGGCGCCAACCTACCGTCGGCTGGCGGGGTTTTCCTCAACCAGGTGTCTCCCGCCAGCGCACAACGCCCCAGCCGGGACAATCTCTAAACTACCGACCGGCCTCCTGGCATGTCTGATAGAGTAGTGCATCTTAGTGTAAGTAAGGGTTGAGGATAGGACAAGGAAGATGAAGGAAAGATTGTGCGCGGTCCGTGGCCCGTTTGGTAAGGTACTGCTCCGGCATTCGCCTGATATTTATTGGAAGTACAACCGATCAGAGCACCCGGCCGCTAGAATTCTCCTCTTGAAAGTGACATTACTCGACGTAGCTGACAAGATAGTGTCGAAAATCCTGCCACCTTCGGGACTCGAAACTTAGGACTTCCCGGTCGGAAACACTGAAGTGATGCTCTTAGCCACACATGCAGGTGGATAGCTGCTGACCTCAGGAGTTGATTCCAGATGGAGATGCTGCGACGTGTGCCCAATTGTCCATTATTCCCGTTAGTGTAGTGAATGTTTTACCCCCGCCTGTTTGTGAGATCCGCGCCGACCGTCATGTGGGCTTACGGAAATTTCTCCATTCAAGTATTGCCCCAAGTGGGTCATTCCCAGCCGGCACCATGCAGTGGAAAATGCGCCAACGACGGGACTAGAACCCTAATTCTTCCTGTCGCTGTCGATTCAGAAAACACGACTCTCAGCTACCTCAGCCGATGTGTGTGTGTGTGCATGACTATCGTATGTTTTACAGATGATGAAATAATTATATGTGGTTTTATTCGAGAACATATTTCTAATTCAAATTATTTAACAGAAGAAGCCATACTAGCGTGTGGTAGTGGTGGCGGATTTTCTGAAAAGCACGTAGATACGTCGTCATTGGTTTCCCGCGTGTCGACTCTTCTTAAGGGAAATGAAAGTCTTTCTCAACAAGCAATAAAAATTAAGTTACACTTCCGTCTTAGTTTCACATCAACTTATTTAAAAATTTAGGAACACTCGTTCTTGTCACCAGGGCCTCGCGATGTGTTCTGCTTGTTTATCCTGGGTCTTCGAATACGATTCCTCGTTGCTAGGTAGAGGCAAATGGCAAAAATAACCCCGCAAAGTTACACTAAAGAAGGGGAATGTATTCCAGACCAATGACAGATGAGACGTGTGCCCTGCTGCCTTATGTTCCAGAGGTGGTGTAACAATTCTGTGTGAGTATATTCCAGAAAATCCTGAGCGTGTGGAATTGTTGCCAGGAGGACACCGCTCCTGCAGTTCCTGTTCTGGCTATTTTTATGTCAATTGCGACCTCTAGGGAGACAAAAGAAGACGTGCTTAACGGGAGATGGGAGAATTGTCGTGTCATGTGCAAGATTGTCTTACGTTCTAGTGAAGGTTGCATATTTCGTGTGATTTCTTCCTGGATCACTGTGACTGATTTAAAATGAAGGTGAATGCATTTAAAATGAAGGCTCAATCGTTTTCGCTTGGGTCGAATATTCTGAAAATTAGGTGCTGATAGGATGCGAAAGGAGCTCTGCTGAGAAGAGAATAGAGTTGCGACTGTCTCATGTTCTAGAGGTGGAATAATTTTGTGGAATTATTGTGTTTTTTATTGTGTCCGATGGGATATTAATAAGGGATCATGCATAAATCACATAATCAAAATTTGGAGTATTTTGAATACCCCCTCTCTCCCTATAACGTGCGCTTCAAACCCATCTAAATAATTACGTACCGCGACAACACCCACACCTCAGTTAATAAGAGTGAAAAATAGCAGAAAAGTAGCACAGAAAAAATGGTTTGTAAATATTCTGTTCGTATTCTATGTTAAAATTTATGACAATTGAAAGCAGAATTAGTTGGCGATCCGACAGCACCTAACAATAAGATTGGGGGTAATATTTTCTGAAAGAAGGATGAATAGACTGAACATTTCTGACATGCCGCCCACACGCCGTCGTAAATGACGCGTGGGCGGGAGATTTGCACCAGCCTCATTGGGTTCTAGAACGTTAAGTTACGCTTAACTTACACCCCCTACAGCCATGTAACGTAGCGTAACGCTGGATCAATCCTCTTCCGCTTTGACGATCAGTAATTAATGGGCGACCTTCAACAAGAGGAGGGCGCCAATCAAGCACCCTGGGCCGATGCTGAGAACGCGAAAGAATATCAGAGCAGAGAACAGATTCAGGTGAAAGAGAGGTGTTGCGACATGAGCTCGAGAGTTCCGCAAGATAAATTATTTTTCGGGAAAGTTTGATCTGATGTGGATTTGGAATAAAAAAGAAATCCCCGTCAGGGCGTGCAAATGCGTTGAGTTTTCTTGCGTTCGGCAGAGGTGTGGATACAAAAGGAGATGTGCTAAGCGGGGAAATATATTCCGGATGCGGGACAGTTGTGACGTGCGCCCGACTTCCTTATTTTCTGGAAGAAGGAAAGAATTCCTGCGGCGGCGATATGGTGTCAACGGTTAGCGTACTGGACTTGTGTACCCCAAGTATGGCGGTTAGAACCCGATCGAAGCGTGGATTGGGTTGATGGGCGAAAACAATCCCACTTCGTACGCCTTCCTTCGGAGGGAAGTAAAGCCGGCTGTCCCATGTTCCATGATGATTAAAGATCCATCAAGCCTAAATGAGCCTCTGAGCTAAATTCAAGTCGCCTGTTTCCGCCCAAGATACCTCCTTTCTCCGGTAGTTGGTGAAAGGGGCGGTAGCGAAATTTGCGTGGTCAGACGAAGAGCAGGCCTAATGGCCTGAGTCTCGCCACGTAAAAATAAGGCATATCTCATTCCAACTTCAATAATTCTGTGGCTTTTTTCATGAACACAAGTTTCGTGAGAAGTATTAAACAGAAGAACAACGACCCTTCAGCGCATGCAAGGTGTTTTCTGAGGTCCCGGCGTGACCGAGAACGCGGAACGAATCTGCAAAGCAGGTGATAGTGGTTCGCAGGTGAACGATCTGCTGCGACGTGGGAACGACGGAATTGTGTTGGTGATATTCTCGTTATGTTTGTGAGTTTTCAACTTTTGACTTGTACCTGAATGTTGATTAGATTCTGATTTTTTTCGTATATTTTAACGATCTTTAGCATAGGTAACGCCACGGCGTCTCGCGAAGCGAAGAGGAGATTTTGTTGGGAATTGGGAGTTGTAATTAAGTATACTTGTACATGAACATAACGTGACACAAAATGATTGAAACAGTCTTCACGAATTGTTTACATTAATATACTAGGGGACATATTTCACTAAAATCACAATTCTCGAAAATATATAGAACTCAAATTTTGTAGTAAATGCACTGCATGCTGTTATCATCATCTTTTTGTGTGCTTTCATAGTCTCTTTGATGTTTCTTACATACCTGATTGTGCAGGGCTTTATTACTTCATCGATTCATATGATCACTTATTGTTGTCCAAGCAATATATCTTATGTAAGGTAGTGGATACGTCATGGCTGAATTTGAAATTAGGCTTATGTAAGGATGTGCCAGATTATTAGCAAATTCGCTACACAGTGTGGATAAAGATGCATGAATGAAGTATGTGATTGACCATTTGAGGGGCGCTTTGTGTATTTGTCGAAAGTATTTTTGCATAAAAATGCGATAATAATATGCTTTGACCAGACTTACGGTTGTAACTACTTGGCTGTTCGGAAGCACCACGTCTTGGGCACAACATATAGCCAAGCAGTTACTGACTCCGGCCGCTGTGAGCTATGCGCTCTGACCCATGGCTGCTCTGCGTGAATTGCGAAGGTCGAATTCCGAAGCTTCGGCGACATTTATATTGAGGTTAGGTCAGGTCAGATGTAGACCGAAATTTATGACTAACAGGTTAGAACTCGTAACGTCACACATTGTCATTGGCTCTAGAAACATCGTAACAGCAGGCGGATCCCAGTTAAAAAATCCGTCGTCTGGCTGAAACTCGAAGTATGCTTTTAAATCGTTCCTACTTCAGCGTTTGTCCCCTAATAATAGCTAATGTTAACATTAACCGGGTAATCTGCGAACTAAGAAGATTTTGGAATTAGCCGTGAGAGTGAGATTTGTAGCACAAACTACCTTAGAAATAATTATTTTTGTTGATTCGTTTTTTCTACTTCAGAATGTTTATGGTTGCTAGACACGTGCGCTGTGATTTTGTTAAAGGAAGACAAAATGAATCAATAATCGGTACACGATTTATGATTACATTATGTAAATGCTTTTGGTAATACTTTTTGATACTATTCATATTCAAAAATGAAAGAACATGTATTTATTAATTTAACATCTTAATCAATTGTAATTCTTTTATAATGATCAGCAACATATTTAATTATATTTTAGGTTTATTGAATCTCATATTTTCTTCACTAGTCTATGTTGAAATCAAATTGATATATCAAATAAAATACAATACTCGAATAAGCAATTCATATTTTTCAATCTAATCAGAGTTTCGGAGTTTTTCTCTCCCCAATACTCTAAAACTGCCTTAACGCGATGCAGCGCCTTAAGCTGTGAGGGATTGGGGCTAGGTGTTCTACAAAGAGCGCGTGTGTGTTTTCTTCATGTGAACTTTGAAACCCAAGTCGGACGCCCGAAGGACGGCCATCGCAACCTTCCCGGCGCCGCAGAGCACCTGCTGCCCTCGCCCGCAGGACCCTGCGCCCCGCGGCCCCGCGCTACGCCGTCTGCACCCCGGATCTCTTCACCCCGGACGAGTCGCCATTCATCCCCCCGTCCGCCCTATCACCCCTTTCCCCGAGAGGCCGGCCCCCCTCCCCCCCGCCTTGATCAGGTCGGCCCCCGCCCCGCCGACAGCTCTCCCTTGCTCAGATCTCCCTCTGTCCTGTCCTTCGGCTCGACAGCCGGCTGCGGGCCCTGGCCGACCTGAGGTGGCCCAGCCTCGGTTCACGTGGTTAGCACCAAGGCATCCCTTCACTGTATACACTGGTCTTCTTAACCTTAGGGTGGGATTTCTCATCGTCACCCAGGAATAAGATACTAGGGCATTTGCAAGGAAAGCGCACAGTTATAATTTGCATCGGCCGGGAATCAAACCAGGGGTTGGGTGGTGGAAAGCGAGCACACTAACGGACGAACCACCGAAGGCTCCCTCTATCTCCTCGGCATTCTCAATCCCTTCTCCCACCCCCTGCATCATAATACTATCTTCTTCTACCTTCGTCATGCCTAAAATCTCCTCTTTCTTCTTCCATATCTCTTCCTCAATCCGTCACTCTCCTCTTCCTCATTTCTTTCCAGTTCTATTATTTCTTTATCCTCACATAGCGATTCCTCCTTATCGTCCCTTCTCCAGACCTCTCCCTCTCAATCCTGCTCTGTATCTCTTCATTCTACTCCTTCCCCTCTCCCCTGCCTTTGCACCTGAACAGTTCCTGCGTCATTATTCGCCTATATGAACACTCGATTGTCATTCTTCTCTATTGTTCTCCTCTCTCTTCTTTTACCTTTCCTTCCCCACAACTCTCATCGTCCTCTTCACTTGTTCTTTTTCCCTCGCCCATTGTATCCCCTTTCCTCTCCTCTCCCCGTTCCTATCTTGCCCCCTTTCCTTCGCCTCTTGCTTTACCTGCTCCTGCTCCTCGGTGGCCGAGCCCTGCGCCGCTCCCTGCGCCGAAGGGAATCGGCGTCGCCCTGAGGGCGCAACGCCCGAACATCTGGGGCGAACGATGATGTAATGATGGGGCAAATTACACGAATGTCATTTTACGAGACGAGCGAGAAACGAGCGTGTGCATTAATACCCATTACACAGGGTTTCGTACGTACTCTTTCTGCCACTTACGGTAGCTTTTGTAAATTAAACTTTTACAGTCGTTTCTTCGTCAATCGTTTCTTGGCAGTTTACATCGATGTAAATACCGTTATGTACCGATGCAAATAAGATTTCTCTGTGAATCATATATATATATATATATATATATATAATATATATGATTATTATTATTATTCATACAAATATCCTATTTGAAAACTATAGCAATAACAATTTTTGGCAACACAATCTGTCTTTCATGAATTCTTTTATTCTCCTTATCAAATATTCGCTAGAAATCCCTCTCTTTTTGCATGCATTGCCAAATTTTGTTGTAATCATTAGTTTACACATTTTACTTTAATTCAAAACTTGATCTTCCTAGTTTAGAAATTCTTTTGCAATTTTCGAAAAAAACGAGCAATACCCGGAAATGGTACCAGCACCATATTTCTTACTGCCCCTTATTAATATGTGGATTTAAAAATAAATTGGAGCGGTGTTTGCGAAAAAAAATATGAACATCAAACTCAAAATATGCAAAATCTCCTTTTTTAAAAAAATAGTCATGATATTTTTAAAAGAAGTAATTTTGTACAACACACTTTGCCTGAGGCAAAAAACACTATCATCAATTTTGTACTTTTAAATTTGTTTTTTGTAATAATCGAAAAAAACAATCTATATTCGAAAATAAGAGTAGCACTATACTTCTTACCAAACCTTATAAAATATGTGAAGAAAATTTAAAGAAAAATTTAAAGCGGTTTTTGAGAATAAATGTTTATCGTACATTTAAAACGCAAATTACAAAAGAAGCTAAGATCTTTTTCAAAAAGTGTACTTTACCTTTCTGAAAGACCTAATTTTGTACAACAGACTTTGTCTTAGTAAAAAACCTGTATTATCAATATTGTAGTTTTAAAATTGTTTTTGCAATTTTAGAAAAGTAGGGAATATCACAGAAAACTACACAGACCTGCATTATTCTCATAAACGTGTTTTGCACTATTGGACATCACAATTTCATCGTAAATTTGGAGATTGTTTTGTGAAAAGTTTGAAAATGTGTGAGGAGCTTCATGTAAAGTACCCCCCAAAATTAAAATATCGGGTTCACAATCAAGGGGCCGCGACATCAGCTAGATCGATTGGGGAATATCAATTTTTGGAAAAAATAAGCTCAACGGTTTAGAAGCTAGCGTTGACCACAAACGGGTGGACAGGCGAGAAAGTAAAAGGAAATCAAAATCATCGAGTTATCTAAAATTACAAATAAGTTATAAATAAAACAAAGTGACTGTAGGCAACATTCAAAAATGATAATTAAGTAATACATATTAAAATCTTGTAATGACTAATCAACAGGCAAAAAAATTAAATTACTATCCAAAATAAAAAAAAATTATAAATAACGCAAAGCAACCAGTAAAAGATATATCTCTTAAACGTTCGCTTAGTATGTGCAAAAAAGGGTGGATCTTCGTCAGAAAAGAATTTCGTTGCCGGTCCCCGAATAAGTGGATATAACCACTCGCTAAATTAAGAATACAATATTCGTTAACTAGTGGTGTAAACAGAAATCCTCGTTTGTGGATCTCTGTTTCAAAAAATTAATTGACGGCAAAACGTCCGTCCGTCTGCCCGCCCGTCCGTCAGTCTCTGCGCACCACTATCGTCTAAACCATACGTACGATTTTTTTCAAAATGAATTTTCCTCGGTTCATTTGGCTCCACTAAAGGCTCTGCGATTATGAAAGCCTTTATATTTAAAACAATTATTTGTAGGTCATTGATATTTGCATGGGCGCGTGTGTCCATGTTAAGTATGCGTAGAGCATTAGCGTATTTATTATAGTTGTGTATATTGCTATGGAGCTTGTGTATGAGGAGGACTGGTGCTTGTGGCTGGGGGTCGCGGCGTCTGTTTCCAGTTGCTCCTGAAAGGCGCCGGGTCCGCAACGTGTGTG